>OUQQ01000389.1:0-15702 GCA_900404475.1 Spongospora subterranea | reverse complement strand
TATGATGATCGCATTGCTCAGGGATGGTCGGCTCGCCAGCGGGTTGAGATCAATATCGAACCGTTCTCGCCATCTGACTAGTTTACCTGAGATGGCAGCTAGCCAAAAAAGCTTTTCGACTTGCGAGAATTGGACGTGACATTCGGTTTCGCAACCAGAATCTTCCGCATCAGTTAACGCCAAATATAAAAAACCAATAGGATCTGTTCAAGACCTGATCCTAGGATAACCTCTTTGATATGTTTTTTTTTTCACCAAGCCCATTCGAGTCCTCCCGCAAAATTCTTGACAAAAGAGGAGGTCGTTTTTGCGAATGATTTACGCTAATATAGTATTTAATTGTTGGGTTTTGACTAACCAATCCACTGGTAATGATATGTGTACCTGACGAATACAGACTTTATCTGCACTTGTTACGCGGGTTGGTTTTTGTTTTTTAAGGTCGATGAGTACATTGCACGCAATCAACCAGATATTTTGACTCGCAATCGTTCCTTATTGTTTTTTAGTTCCTATGTATCATTTCCTGGTGGTGTAATTTTGAGGAATTTTGGCATGCAAGATCATCCGAATAAGCTTATTCTGGGATGGATGGGGCATTTATCAGCCCCTGAATGGGACGATAAGAAGGCGTATAGTTCTTGCTATCACTGCAATCAAAAGTTCACCTACGCCCATCAGCATAATTGCCGATTATGCGGTCACATGTTCTGCTCGATGTGCACAGCCAAGTATCTTGTCAACTCCCAGTTTAAGCGCAAGGATAAGGACGGCCCTGATCGAGTGTGCTTCGGTTGTCGCGACCAATGCCTTGAACGCCGCTCCAAATTCATCAAAAACGAACCACCGCTGAAACCGCAAATGGTGTCGAGTTATGACAAATCTGGCGTAATGAGGATTTATCCACCAATTTGGGCTAAACCTGGATCTTATAATACTTGCAAAGTAAGCCAAAATAAGCTAATTATTGGATATGCTATTGGTATCCACAGAATTTCGAAATAGTTATGCCATGAACCTTTGGCCGATGGAAAGACCCATAATTGCCGAACTTGCGGCGAAATGTTTGATAATGATTGCACAACCAAAATGGACGTTCCACCACTGTTTCTGAAGAAAATGAAGAAAAATCCAGCTCGTGTATGCCATGAATGCCGTTATCATATTGCAGCGGGGGCAGTCCTCGGTATTCTCATCTCAATTCGATTCTGCCGTTGTTCACCCCAAATGTTTAGATGAAGGGCCAGTATCGCCGTTCGCGGTCACCAATCCACGGCTGCACGTCGACGATATCGACAATACGGTATCAGCAACAAAACTGAAACTAATTTCAGTTAGATGGTCCGAAAGCAACGATAAACCCATCGCTACTCTAAATGTAGTAGGTCAAACAACATTAGAGGAGATCCACGAAAGGTGCATATGCCAATCCAACTGTCTTGAATGGCATTTAACTGTTCAGTACAGGTTGCTGAAAACAGCACCGAAGCTGAAGAACATGGACTTCACATTCATCTGTCGCGGAAGGCCAATATTTCGGGAGCATTGGTATTGCAACATATCGCTTGTATATTTTATCTCATGTAGGTTGCTAGGGGGGTATTCAATGCCGATTTTCTATATCCCGAAGTAATAATCACACCTGGATCGCTGGAAATCGTAGAGGAAGACGCCGCTGATGATATACCTCAAAAGTAAACCGATGGCCGTATCTAACATGGTATTTGACAGATGCCCGGGTACAGGTATTCAGCAACAGCATCACCATCTAACGAGCAATCGAAAACCTCGAGGGACCAGGGGTTTCCGCTGGGTCAAAGCAGAAAATCAGATATCAAGTAAGGACATTGTCAGACATATTGCTGGATGATTAAGCTACAATTTTTAGAAAAACGCCATCTCCTTCATTTCAAGATCAGAAGCGGACAGCTTCATCTATTGTTGAAAAAAAGTACCTGTATCAACGTCGAATATGAATAAATAGTGGATTACTGATGTTTCTCTAGGACGCCTAGTGTAAGGCAGACGCATCAAAGGATGATTGTACAACGGTCGGCTGATGCACCATCAACATCTGTTTTGGAGAGGCAACCCCCAGATGATACGAGATTTGAGCGGACAGCACCGGCACGAGGCACCCAAATAAGTCTGGATGATGGAAATCCAGTGGCCAGACAACCGATACAAATGAATAAGACATTGAACAGATCGGCAACACCAGATAAAGAGGTTGGACAATTATTTGCATGAAGGATACTATTTTGAAGAGTAATTCTAGGTGGCGACGACCCAGAAATATACTGACACTGATGGGATAATATTCGTTCGGTGCCAATATGAGTTTAAAAGTGACAAACCTGATTGTTTACCGTGTGCAATTGATGAAATACTAGGTCAGTAAATAATATGTCAACAGCCCACTTAAGAATGCCCACCCCCTGTATAGCGATATTAAAGCGGCCGGCCAGCAGTGGTTGGTGGTTGGCTCAAAATCAGTCCAGCCAGAAAGGATGGGTCCCAGCAAAGTTCATGGCCATAATCGAGAACCAGATTCAACCGAATAAACTATCCGATTAATATTGTACTCCCTCTTTTTTTAACTGTTGGTTATGTCATTTTTTTTATAACATTATCAACACTTTTAATGAATTTGACATTGGTTGACTTCCGTTTCCCGATGCCGATACAATTCTGTAAATGGAAGGTATTAACGAGGATTTTGAAGTTGAAGATCGGTTGTCGGACTGTGCCTCTACCCGGAACTGGAGTTCACTCTTGCTGAAAATGAGAACCTGCCTGCCAAAATCGAATTGAAAGATAGCGCTCATAAAAAATGTACGAGATTCTTTCAATGAGAAGCGATTTGGAAATTGGAAAGGGGGTCAATTAAGCAACTTGCAGACGAATATAATGTAAATCGACGAACGAACGAAAGAACGTGGTCTCGCCACAAATAATGCGTTAGTGATGTCATATTGACGAGCGTTTGCGCTAGAAGAAAAGGAAGTTCTCGACAGTGAGAAGGTGAAAATGATCGAGGTTCTCAAAGAACGACGATACGTTCGCTGGGGGCTGCTCTGGATCGCCCGCAGCGATTTTCAACCGATTGAAAGAGCGCTCTTTGATACGCCATCCCAACACTCTGAAACAACTGAAAGCTTTGGATAAAGTTGAGAGAGTTCGGTTCTGCTTACATCACCTATCATGAAAGTAATGTAGTTGCGGTGCTATGATTCAAAGCAGCCAGCCAAAAAACAATCAAGTAAGAACCGAATTGCCGGTGTATCACTACTTAGATGAAGGTGATGAAAGACGTTTACCGAAGCTGTTTGGTTGACAGGCTTGTGTTACATGAATAATGAATAGTGTCCAGCGCATTTCATATAAACAGATGAAGACCATTTTGTTACGTTAATGCGCTGAAAACGTTTCGCTCGAATATGCAAAACAATCGATTCTATAAATCCCGGAAAGTATATGTTGAGCCAAACATGGCTAATGTAAAGGGGTTGAACGTTAGGGCGATGAGTGATGTAACACCAGACGTAACAAATAATGTGATCGCTATTTGAAGCGTTTATGATATAGGTGATCAAGTGGTGGTGTGATGATGCCTTCATTATCGTATCATGGAGTTCATAGTGCAATGCAGAATTAGGGAGCGGAGACCTCGATCGTAAATGATGTTGATCGCGGGGACTTATCTCTCGCTTGCCCCGTGATTCCGTCTATTCGGACTACCCTAATCGCCGGGACAAAGCGTCGCGCTAGAGTTAAACCAGCTTGAGGACCGCCATGGCCAGATCGGCCAGGCTATCTATCGATTTCAAATGGGTTCCAGATAGTCAATCCCCAGTCTGTTTTGCATGCGCTGCATCTTTCACATTATTCCGCCGCAAGGTAACCTCAATTTTTGTCTGAAACGGCAGCAGCTGATTCGACATTGATATGCATATGGAGCAAAGCAATCTAAACTGACCATAATTTGAAACATTCTAGCAGTATGTGGAATGAATCGGCAATTTGAATCAGCTGTACTCATGAAATTTCTCAGTCATTGCCGGTTCTGTGGTCGAGTATTTTGTGATCCCTGTTCCAATAAGCGTATGTCGTTAGATCCAAACGCACCCGATATCGATTTACAGCGGGTATTTCAAAATTTTGACCTTTCATCTCAAATTTAATGTTTTGTTCTTTATAGTGCTGTGCATCTTGCCAACAGCGGGTCATCAATACTGAGTCTGGCGTGAAGAGATCAGCTGATACAGGAAGGGCTACGGAACGTGTTATTTATTCGACGAAGACGCTATGTGTATCATGCTCTTTGATTGAGCGACGCGGATTCGACCCTGTCGATGCAGCTGTATGAAGAATTTGACATCGCGTCCATTGATCCCTGACGGGATGATAGGTTATTGAGCGTGATGGATGTGTATATTTAGAGAGGAGATGCCCTACACATGGCGTCAAATCGATTGTCTACTGTCGGGATGCCTCTTTTTTCAGCAATGCTATGGGGTTTGCATCCAAACAGCCCCGGTTAGATGCCGATATTGACGATTTCGTTCGGGCTCATAAAGAACATCGCCCAATAATTATGCAGTTACAGGTAATACGGCATATTCATATCATGCCTTTTATCTGAGATCCGCAATATATAGTTGTACTCTGAGAAACGATTTATGTCTATCCCCTCTATCGATGCCTCACTTCATAAGTTCAATGCCTTGTATTCTGGTGATTTTTCATATATGATTAACGTTCAAGGAGGTAATGTATATGCTAGTTTACTCCATCTTCGTTGTTCATAGTACAATTAGGTTCGCTTCCTTCATTGTCTCATGTGGTCCAATTCAACTCATTAGTTCACCATATCCTGAATGTCTCGCGTCAATGTCTGCTACTAGTAGAACTTCCTTATGACCGTCTTCGGGATTTAGCCACCGTGGATCAGTCTTGTTTTTTGAAAGGTGGGATCGCAGCTGTTGCCCTTTCGCTGGTCTTCATATCTTTGTCTTTCCAGGCCGTGTATTCCCTGTTGTGCATTACCACCTTGTTGAATCTGAGCAACACGTATTTCTGATTCAGGCACCAGTTTTTAGCTTGCTGATATACCAATAGATGGCGATAAATGATCTGACAGCGTTAATGTCAGCAGCTAAGCAGATAGCGGATCTGCCAGTTATCTTGAAGTTGACATTTGACAGAGAGCATCCAGATCTGAAGCCAATAATTTTTTTTGCGGTGTCTAATCGGTGATACTGTCATGGGATCTGCTGATGATGTAATTAATCACATGGCGACAGACTCATGTTCAAATACATCTTCTTATCGCCAGTCCGGTCCAGCAAACGGTTGCTGGCATTAGAGTCTAAGCTTGATAAGGGACCAAATACAGAATCATCAGTAGACCCAGTTGGCCTAATTGACCACATATGTCATCATATTGGTCATAACACCTCGAGTTTCTCGTCATTCAAATTTCAACTGTGTTTTATTAGGGGCTCGCCGGATGGATTTTTTCCCCATCAGCATTATCCGAGGTGCTGATTTCAGCTGAAAAGTGTCTCCCTGTCTGACCTCCAACATTAGTACTTGAACCGTTATTTTCCATTCTTGGTTGTCCCCGTTATCCACTGAATATATCGCCATACTCTGCGTTTGTGTGCCCTATAATTTATCACTCAGGTTCGCTGGTGTCAATTTTTTTTCGCTATCGAATCTCATCGCTTTCTATGCGAATCTAGATGGGTCATCTGCCCCGTTGTCACGTCTTATCAACATCCCTGAGATGCTCTGTAATTTCATTCCCCTGATAGATAAAATGAATCAATCCGGTTCGGGGGATTATGATCATAAAGCAATTGTTCAGGTAAAACCACTTTGACCCCGCGATTTGCCATTCTGAACCCACTATTAGTGTCTACAATTATGCACTCCCAATCCTCCTATTAACAACATACTATCACCAATTCCTGACCTTATCTCAGCATTGTCGACCAATGATGTAGCGTCTCGCTATCGACTACAGCAGTTTTTCAATTCTCTTCAGTTCATCATTGTTTACGTATGTATGATTTTGATTTTGGCTCCTTTTTTTACTCGTTTGTTTAGAACGATATGGATGTTGGATCTGTAGACCTACGTCGACGCGCTCAGTGTGCAGTTGCAGTGCAGTCCCGATATGTTCATACTCCTTTCGCGGCTGCGTGTTCAGGAGGATGTTTTTAGGTTACCATCTGAGTTTTGCCAGTATATATCGATCCACTAATATGAAATGATGAATGTAGTCAATCTGTTTTATGTTATTTTATTGTGTATGAACGAGTTTGTGTCCCGACGGAAGCAATTAACATTTGTGATTCATCATCAAACGAATATGTCGAAGTGACTTTCCGAGCTCTTACTATTGGCGTTGCCATGGAATGGATTATCAGTGCCTGGCCTAAACAGTGGTAAATCCTGCGGTTGAACCGAGCCATTGCTCAGGCCACTCGCATCGTTATCAAATGAATCGTATTGAAATCTGGATGTTGGAGGCATCGCCTGAAATCCGAAACTGTCCACTGTTTCCTTTTGTCCTTGAGGTTCGGAACCTATCAAGAACGATGACTGATACTCTGGCAACACCTATCACACATTCTCGTCTGAAACAAGTTTCTGGAATATTTTTGAATTTAGGATACCGATCCAGGGAACGCCTGCTGCAGTAACGCAGTCATATGCTGTAGCTCGGACCGTAGCTGCATCTTCTCGTGTTGCATGCTGTTGTTCTCCATTCTTAAGCTCTGTATGAGACTGATCGCCTCGCTTAATATAATGAACTTTTCAGCTGCATTGAAATCGGTGAATACGAATTGAGCTATGTGTGGTATATTGATCACCTTTCGCACATGACATATTTAGCATATCTGTGAGAACCTCGAATTTGTCGTTCAGCTCAAGGCGTCGCTTTTTTTCACGATTATTCTTCCTGATCTTTCTTCTTGACCCGAGAGCACTTTTGGATACGACTGAGCCCCTGTAAACACGATTATCAAAAATTTCAATCAACGTCAAAATCAGGTTTTGCATAGAAATTGATCGCGAGCTGGCTAAATTGTGAATAGTGATATGACGAGCCTTGCCTGCATGATGTGGATTGTTCGACATCGTCGCCAACGCTTCCGCATATGTTTAAATCCGCTACATTTGGCTCTGAAGTGAATGAAGAGTGCGAATCTCGTCGATTGTGTTGACGTTCGTCATAAGCGAAAGTATGTTCGCGAAGATCCAAATGCGACAGAACTCCAATCTGAGCAGTGAAATATGTTCAGAACTTCGCCCCGGATAAAACAGAAGATAGCCTGACTTGAGGATCGAATTCGAGTTTATCGTCGCTGATTTTCGAATCGAGATAGCCGTCCATTGTTAAACCAACGCTTGCGACAGAGTGTCCAATGAGATATGGACGACGATAGATATTAATCGCAACAATGAATGAGGCGAATATCTTCGGTACCTAATATCTAGCGATATAATATCGAGTAATCAACTCGTCGAACCCGATAACCCTCATGAGATGGTTTACATAGTTTGAGCAATGGGACTTAGTGATCGTTGCTGAACGCAACTGTACAGATAGATTGTGTATTGAAGATGGCTGACGGATTCCAATAACAAACCATTGGGCAGCATATATTAGTAGTATTTATAAGTTTAGGCAACGAAAATCAACTTATTGACGCATTGATAATTCAAGCCTTAGTTCCCTTGCGTTGGCATTATGTGGATAACATTCGAGAAGTTTATCGATGGTCTTGACCGCTTGCTCTACCGATCCAAGCCGTTCATAACATAATGCCAGATTGTACAATGAATCAGCTGCATTATTAGGCCATCTGAGCAAGCAGAGGGTGAATTTGAGGATATTTGTCCGTAAAAAACCGCCTACTCAATGATAATTTTTTTCAAAATGATGGAGGAATTCTTGAAAAGTTTAAGACTCATCAGAACTCTGGACGCTAGCAAGCAACTTGTATGATCCCTTGGTCCACGCCTGTCAAATACATTCCGCATAGCTGCATGAAGTTGCTCTTGAACCAACGCAGGCAATCCAGCAACGTTGGATAAATGGCCTGCAACGCTCAAAAAAACCTGAAATTACGATTCACACATTTGGATATGAATACCAGGGTATTGCTGAAGAGTTACCTTAGGATCAAAATCGGAATGGGTGAGGATCCACAACGCGTTTAACACATCGCATTGATCGAATTTGGACACATCAGGAAATTGTCCATTGCTCTTGATAGTATTGTAAGATGAAATAGCCTGTTCTGGTTGGCAATCAAAATACGCAATACTAGTATTGCAAGAGGAGGAGGTCGTCAACAATGTTCCGTTCAATGAATCGATCAAGGGCAAAAATGATGACCGAATAGTATCTCTAGAAAGCTGCCTGAAAAATTCATGAGAAACCGTGAGACAAAACGTGAAATACAAGGACATTACGCTATCGGTGGACAATCATCGATACAGATCATAAACAATTTCCGTTGGCTTAGATATATTAAATTGTTGATGGCAGTATAAGCTCCAACAGGAATGAAAAACGGCTCATTATCGACGTGAAATTGATCAACGAGTTTCTTCAGCGGTTCATATGAGCCAGTATACAGAGGCTTTTTCGAATCCGGAATCGCTACGTACTCCACGCCGAGATGCAATCTTTGGCGCAAAGATCGATCGCAGAGATCTGGCTCCCACAATCGGCAAGACTGGAGTTGGGTGACACCTTCCAGAAGCTCGCCATCACGTACTATAAATATATCAGAACGAAGCCGGTCCAAGAACAGCGATTCTGCAACGACGATGACAGGAATATTATGTAGAATTCGAGCCGACTCTAGGTTTAAAACTGTGTCTAATTCGGCATCAAACACAGCGAAATCGACGTCAAAGCTAGGCTGAAACTGCCTGAGATTATAATATCTTTGGCATTCAATAATATTATGTCGAAACGGATCCGAGAAAATCAATGTGAACTTGGAGTTCGGATTATGTGATTTGATGAGGCAGTTTAGGATCAGAAACCCGAACTCACCGGAACCGCAATTGAGAATAACAACCGCCGGGGCATTCGCCGACGAATTCGACACGACGAACGCGGATACGATGTGGGCGCAAGACGATGATAAATCAGCCGAATGTCGATGCAAGGGATAGGGAATATCCCATATTGGCGAATGTGACAATCGTCGTGATCCCGATATCTGGCTCATATCGAAATGATTTTAACTGTGAGTGGCGTAACGAAAGATGGCAGCTTGGTCGAGGGCGGCCTCTAATTTGACTGAGGAAAAGGCCCCGGTCATTGGCATGACAGTCTCACAGGCAAGTCGCAACACACGACTGGCTATTTGGACCGATTTCGTATCGCCATCATGGTCTTCGGTCTGCAATTTTGAAATATTCTATTCGCTCACACCTAAGAATTCGTTTTATTAAAGAAATTCTATACAGTTGAAATATATATTCTACACGTGTACAACGCCCATTCTACACCGAGAAACAATACAACTCGCAATCACGACGAGTTTCGCTCAACTGCCCCTATATTCTTCAGCGAATACGAATATCAGTTTTGATCAGAGTTATGTGATCACAGTAAATTCCAAAACCCTATATTGTGCCCGAATCTCGGGCGATTCCGGTAACTCCGCGAGAGAATACATTTCTGGCACCCGGATCGTGTCTGATTCGCCAAATTCTTTTTTCATCATGGCCGTTGCTGCTGTCAGGCCTCGATGTTTAGTATTATCAGGTGAATAACCAGTCGCATTGTGGTTTGTTTTTACCAGCATTCAGCCAACTATGGGCCTCAGGTTGTACTGGAGTTGGGAAATCGGCGTTGGCCGCATTGCTGGCCAAGCAGTTCGATGGAGAAATCGTATCGGCCGACTCGTTATCCGTCTACCGACATTTCAATATTGGGGCCGCCAAACCCCCCAAACTGTGGTTGGATCAGATCCCACATCATCTGGTCGATATCATTGATCCATCAACTGCACTCACGGCCCCGTTCACAGCTGCAGATTTCGCCCAGCGCGCTCGTCGGGCAATATTCGACATCCATAATCGAAAGAAACTGCCGATCATCTGTGGCGGCTCTGGCATGTATCTCAGCTTCCTGATCTATGGCCATGATCGATCGCCGTCCACCATTCTGCGACCCGATCAAGATACGCTGGCGCTGGTCCAGAATGGGTTTGGCGACAACCGATCATGGGCTGAAGCGATACCCACGATCGCCTCTTTGTTGTCGGGAAACCGTCCTGAATTCCACCCAAATCAATATATGGATTATCTAAACACGATCCAACCTGGGAATATGAAGCGATTATGTCGGGCGGTTCATCGGTTACGGTCCCTTCCTCAAGGTTCGTCGTTTCCGGAATACGACGGCCGTCGTTCCGCGCCACCCGAACACAATAACCTCATCGATTTCCGTTCGATTTTCCTGCAATATTCCCGACGCGAGTCGATGTATCGGGCGATCGATCTGCGATGTGAACAGATGCTGCAGCAAGGATTGTTGGACGAAGTGATGGAGCTAAGGTCGCAAGGGTATCTGGTGCCAGGTTCACCTCCGGCCACCGCTATCGGATACAAGCACGCTTGTCAATATCTGGATTCGAATTGGAACACGCCATCGTTCAGCATCCCTGGGTTCCGACTGTTTGTCGATCAGTTTCAGGCCGCTTCCAGGCAATTTGCGCGGCGTCAGGTCACGTGGTTCAAGAAAGATAGGTCGTTCCGATTCGTCCATCGTCAGGATGATTCCAGGTTAGATGATCACATACCCGAATTGGCGATGGACTGGTACTCGATGACGGAGGAGTCCTATCGAACACGCATCGCCAGTTCCGAATACGTGAATGAACAGGACCGTTATCGAACATTGACACAAGAAGATGCCGCCAAGCAAAGGTTGTATCTACCGGAACGGGTTATCTTCAAGGACGGAATGAATGCCGATCATATTCTTAAACTTATGGCTAATTGCTGACGTCAATTGCTGTGTAATTCTTGTCAGGATTGTGTGATAACATCGGCGGTGATCGTCTACTGGCTTTCTGTTTTTTGGACCCCCATGCTCATGATCAACGCCAATGACCAAATCTGCTAGCTTTACTGTCTCATCGCGTTTCAAAAAAAATTGTTCAGGCGACAGCGGCTCTATTATTGAATGTCAACACCACTAAACAACGACTCATCATTCCATTTTACGGCAAAGACGAACCTGATTGAACCAGTTTCTACAACCCCGACCAATGCCATGTATAAGTGCTGTCGCCATCTACCGCTCTTCTTCCAGATGGAACATCGCATGAGCCGACTCCGATATCATCTGATAATAATTTCAGCAAACGGAGGGAATAGGTAAGCACATTGATCGGAAAAAGTGATGATGTATTTGGGGATTAGTATATTTTTCTGAAATTACTTTTCGCGCAATGTGGCCAATTTGATTCGACAGTATATCGCCGCCTCGCCTTGGCACCATCAAACGTAGCACAATCAGCCTCGTCAAATACATTACGTTGCCCAAATTGGTATCAAACACGGTAAAATATAATGAAAACCAATTAATGGGGAGACAGTCAATGGCGGGTGAGTTTTCATGTATTTCGGTTTTCGAAAGATATCTGAATCTTCAGCCGATAATAGATCGGCTCTCGTGTGTATTCTGCCCACCGTCTTCCCTTGTTGTGATAGCTGCGAATAAGGACCAGATACTATGGATTAATACATTGGGTCTGGGTCGATTGATTACGCCGTACAGAATATCTACACAGCTCTGATATTCCGGCAATTTGGGGCACAGGAACAGTCGCTATACACAGATATAGGCCATCGCCATCAACCAACCGGTCCAACACATCCTACTACACTCGCCCCCGATGAAACCATCTACACCGACTGATTCCGAATATGCAGTTGCAACCCCGTTTTCCGTCAAATTGGTATCAGGCGCTATTGGTGGGTTTATAGGAACAGCAGGTGAACGATGATGCGATGGGCCAATCGGGGATATCATGATCTGATTTCATTTTACTGATAGTGATTTTTCCGCTTGATCTGGCCAAGACTCGGCTCCAGAATCAGACTGCCGAATCACCCATCCAGTACCGAGGAATATGGCATTGTCTAAGGAGTTCCATCGCCACAGATGGTTTCTCTGGGGCCTATCGAGGTCTGATTCCCAATCTCGGTATCACGTCTGATTATCATTAATCCCCTTCCGGTAATTAACCCACTATGTCCATAGTCGGTGTTATGCCCGAAAAAGCGCTCAAACTTGCCTGTAATGCACAATTCCGAGAAATTCTGGCGGACTCGAACGGAAAGGTTTCGCTGCTGAACGAAGTCCTAGCCGGAGCATTGACAGGTTCATATCAATAATCATAGTTTGTATGTAATGCATGGTTATGACAAGAACTCTGTGGTCAGGCCTTGTACAGTGCAGCATAACGAGTCCAATGGAGATCGTGAAGATCCGATCCCAAATGGCCAGTAAAGGAGCCAGTTCTGTTCAGGTTGGCGATAACACACTGTTTTACGTTAGCGACAGGGGGTTTTAGCGGTTCACTCTATAGGTGATACGTGATCTGGGTCTTCGGGGTATGTATAAAGGGAGTGCTGCAACCCTACTCAGGGATATACCGTTCTCGGTTCTCTTTTTTACAATCAATTGTAAATCCAAGGAGAAGTTCGCTGATGAAGAGGGCAACCTCGCGGTCAGCTCAACGCTGGCCCTTGGAACTGTCGCTGGAATAATAAGGTATCACGTTAGCTGGTCTTGTTGGTTCGGCGAGTGATTGTGTGTGTCAGTGCCGTTGCTGTCACCCCTTGTGATGTAATCAAGACGAGATTGCAGAGTAAAGCGACAGTAGGTCATGCCCAGTACTCTGGCGTGTTTGATGCTTTCCAAACCGTTTTGAGAAAAGAGGGAGTTTCAGCATTATTCAAAGGCGCATCTGCCAGAGGTATGGTAGTTGGTCCCCTGTTTGGAATGGCTGTGCTTTCATACGATATATGTGAACGATTTTTTCACAAATATCTCAAGTAGTATGATGATAAATATATCTCGTCAATGTTTAGAAAGGTATTTTCCTGTTGGGAATGTAATTATTGTTCTCTTCTTCACCCGATCTGATTGATTGTGCCAATTTTCGCTGATGTCGTGGAGTTCTTGGTGCGGGTGATTGCCTCACCGGTGAGCCTGTTGAGGTATGCGGTTGTCGAGATCGAAGATATGCGATTTCGGCTCTAAGCGACTCGATTAGTTTATCCTTGTTGGACGAAGCTACTTTGTGTTTCACATAGTTGCCAGACTCCATTCGGCGGCTTGCTGGTCCTAGGTCAACATCTTTAACTCGCTCTGCAAACCTTAACGAGCACAGCGATTCATCCGCAGAAGGGCCATTGCAAGGACTCACATGGACAATGGTAATGACCCGAGCGCTGCTATTCAGATAATCTTGGAGAAGAAATGTTAAGCGTGAATCGCGGAACGGAACATGTTGCTCCCCGGCGCCTGACAAAGCTCTGAAAACATTTGACAAACAACTCAATGACTTGTTGATGGCTTGGGATTCGCGCAACCGATCACCGACAGCTCCAGATATTCTCAGACGCTCGCTTCCTGCGAGATCGACCAACGCGAGCTTACCAGAAAGGCGAGCACCGGAGCGGCGATCTAAACTCTGCACCGATACGCAAACTGCCAGATGTGATCTCGAGCTTCGTTCATTGCTTCTTGTCGCTCCAATACTTCTAGACTGTGTGGCTTTTGATATGGACTCCCAAGCTTGGTCAGCTGACGTAATGTCGGACCACGTCAAATTAAGCACTCTGCCTCGATCATCAGATCCGGCGGCGGCGACAATCTCTAATGGAGGTCTATCATCGCCTGGAACCAATAAATCGTAAATAGCATCATTATAGACTTCGACGACGCTTAGATGCATTGATACATCGAAAGTAGAATGACGCTGCTCTTTCAGGTCAAATAAATGTCGCAATGATCTGAAGCTCACGCCTCGATCATTTTTCGGGCCTTCCATGGAAAACGTTTTCCCGCTATTTGTTGCCCCTAAAAAATATTATCAAAAAACTGAATAACAATAAAAGTAAGCGCTTACCATAACTGAAAACCGAGCAGGTGAACCCATCCAAACAGGAACCCACCACATCTTCCACTTCATGAAATACATCAGCTTGAGAACAAAAAGGACCAAGAATGCCATCAAAAGAAAATGTTTTGTCCCGAATGCATAATGAAGTGTCGTCAATAGGTTCGACGGCACAAGCTTCGTCAAGTTCGGAGCCCAGCTGGGGACGAATGCGAACCAAAACCCGAATTTTACCTCGAAGAGACTGAACTTTATCTACTAAGGCCCTTCTTTCGCGACCTTCTTTGGCGTAATCCGCAGCCAACTGAGTCATCGCATTGCGTTGGGATTCAATGCGATTCCGCAACGTGATAAATGGAGATTCGTCAATAACCGACTTCCGAAATATTTGCATATCATGGTGGAGGGCTAGCCATGCTCTACGAACACGCTTAACGCCATCATCTGCAGCAACTATTGCAACTTGTAAATCTGGAGTAAGCGGAGTATCCAGACCAGCTTCCTGAACAAACTGCTTCCGCAGTTGTTCAAGAACTTGCTGTACATCCTTCATGTTCGAAGTGTGAACTGTATCACTACTGTCGCGATGTATGGTCTCGCCGACGAAACTAAGACGATTTTCAAGATCTGAAAGGCGCCTTGTGAGGCTATTTGATGAGTATTTCAGCCTGTCGTCGGTTACACATACTACAGGTTCACACTATATAACCGGATCATAATGTCAGGCACAGATCAATGGAGCGGAAGGACACGTGGTATTGTACCCTGTGCTTTCCTCGTAAACGGATCAACTGCCTGAATACCACACGATACGATTAACAAACGGGGAACTGCTCTTATAAAGATTAAAAACGGTTGAAAGTACAACAAAGGATAAATCAAATATTCGACTTACTTAGGAAACCAAATGCTCTCTTCTTCGTGATTTTTCGCCACCATTACGTAAGCGTATTCGAAATCAATGGACGGAACATCAACTTGGCAATGCCAGGTCTGTGGATCACGAGCTGATTCTTGTAATGGAATTGCCCCAGAAATATCCCATGATCCCAGCTGAGGAATCGCGCCCGCAACCACCAATGTATGTGTCGCACTTCGTTCATATTTAACCTGATTCGACGAGGAAACCCGCAAAATGAATATCGAACAACTGCAACAAGTGAGCGAATCCTAGACCTGATAGAGAAGTCGGATCATGCTTTGGGGCAACTTATAATGGCGGTTGCATATACAAGTTGATGAACGGTATTTAATCCTCTGACAATCTGATGGACTTTGATGGATCTGATATATCGGGAGGAGAGGGCCCTTCAACAGGGTACCGGTGAATGATGGATACAGTGGGCGGGGCCTTATCTCCATGTACACTGAACATACAGCCCGAGTGATCTGATATATCGGGAGGAGAGGGCCCACAGGAGGCTGCGGTCATTCGGAGTTTGGTTCGTTTTTGTACTACATTATTTATTTTTGCTTTATTCAACAAAGGATACTGTTCAAGTCCAGCTTGTCCTCGCTGCGT
>OUQQ01000479.1:7928-22272 GCA_900404475.1 Spongospora subterranea | reverse complement strand
CACTAAAAGCAGGCCTTAACGCAGGATTGTTTGACCAACAGTTTTCGATGAGTTCACGAATATCATTGGGAACATCTTCTGGCATCTTTGGTCTCAACTGTTGTGTCGCGACGGCAACGCTCACCTAAGCATTTTTCATCACTACCACAAACTGCCTTCTACAAAAAGGACAACCTGAACACCATTCATTGCTTCAAAAGGAACCTTCCTAGCCACGATCTCCCAGAGAATTATTCCGAAGCTATAGACGTCGGCCTTTTCAGTGTACTTTTCATTGCTGATGACTACAACAAAAACAGCAACCTTATTAGCAATTGCTGTCAAACCACTTGATATTGCATGGATTACCTTCTGGGGCCATCCATTGAAAGGTGCCACACTGCCCCGTCATCGTGCAGTGTTGAGCTTTAATGCGGGACAAACCGAAATCAGATACCTTGACACCATAATGTTTATCAAGCTGTTAACAGAAAATGAGATCAGATGGTCCTGAGTAATTTATGCTTGTTACCAAAAGATTAGCACTTTTCAAATCTCTATGGATAACATGACTGTGATGAAGAAAGTTAATCCCATTTGCGGTATCCAGTGCCATTTTAAGCCGGAGTTTCCAATTCAGTTTTACGTCGGTATTGTGCAGAAGATCGAACAAACTCATTTGCAAAAGTTCTGTGACCATGAACAGACTCGGCGGAACTGTGCAAGCGCCCATAAACATTACTACGTTGGGGTGCCGTAAACTCCTGCCCATCAAACATCAATGGTTCGGATGAAGAACTGCAATGCTCAACACATTGACCTTAACAACACAACTTCTTTGCGAAATTCGCGAAGAGATCCAGCGCTCGTCCTTTGCATTAGCAACTTTTTGATTGCAACATCCGTTCCTCGCCACTCGCCTTTATAGACCTTGCACCATTTTTATGAACTTATACTCAACCACTGTAAGCAGTTACCTCGGCGAAACCGCCAATGCCAATCCTTTCACCGATTTTGACCTCATCTAGAGAAATCTCATCTTCCTTTGACATTATACTCACAGAATTTGTCTGATCTTCATCATTGGACAGCTCCGACTGTTGATGTTGTTAGCAATAACAAACGAACAAATGCAATCGGCCAAACTTCATTGGGCGAAAGTGATGGGTGTGAGGAAATCGCCTTAGACATATAAGAAGCAGTGGCAGTTTTTTGAGCTTTGATGCTTTTCTCAATGATGGCAAAAGGATTATCAATATCGTCATCTTTTGTAACAGTAATCTCCAATTCTCCACTAAAACTATTAACCTAAGGAAAACAAATTCCATTTTTTAAACATTAATCGTCAAGCTAGTACAACGAAGTTTCGAGCATTCTTTTACTACTGCAGGCCTAAAAAATGGCAAAAACACAACAGAAACCAACCTGAGGCTTTTTTTGCTCCAGAAACAACATTTCAGGTAAGGTCTTGTCGTTGACGGTAGAAGGTTGAGCCGACGACGGTGATGGCTTCCCCGCGAGCAGTGCAGGAATCTGAAAATCGAATTTTACAAGGCCGAATTGCCAACATCGCCGCACCGGCAACTAACGTTTATGTTGGATGACATTCCGGAAACTGACGATCTGACGGGAGCCCATTCAACTAAATCAGTGCTCTGCCAACCAAATTCGCTAGAATCCCAGACAAAATCTGAAGGGCTTTTTATCCTAAAACATGTTGGTGGACGGTATCACGAGTGAGTCATCACCCTTACCTGGGCCTTGAGTGCTTGCCGGGTTCTGCCCATGAACGATTTCTTCTGGTTACGGTTGATGAAGGGGATGCAGGCGAAGATGAACTTAGCACTGGGACATTTGTTACAGTTACTGGCGTGTCGAATTTTTGCGGCAATGTGAACTCTTCGAAAATATTTTGAAGATGTGCGTCTTTGCATGTTTCATTGGAGTGAACGACAGGGGCTGTCGCAGATCTGGAATCATTGCGAGATTTGCTTGCGTTCCTGCTGTGTTTTGAAAGCATTTCCAACTGAATCACAAACTGTGAACGGAGCTCTTCACAATATTCGATATTATGGGGAGTATAGGCAGGAACATTAGATTGAGGCGGATATATGGAGTTATTCATTGACAGTTCTGGAAGTTCCCGTGGCAATTCAGGTAGTCTTTGAAAAGTGGCTACTAAATCCGATTTAGATGCCCGAAGTAGAAGGGCATGAAACCGAGAAAAGAAGGATTGATAAAGGCGAGTCGTATCATCTAAATTAGTTCGATGAATTTTAGAACAATCCGTTGCGATCCCGAGCAAAAATGTGACCGCAGAAAATATGCCAAATAAGTCGTCTAAGATAGGGACAAGGATTGTCTCTCTAAAAAACAAGTGTTGTTTGCTCGGTCCTATTCCGCTGACACCCATCGAAAAAAACCCACAGGAAATCAACTGAAGACCAAACTCAAGCATTCGCTGAGCCACATCAATGCAGCGTGAGAACCAAACGTCGACACGAAACCCTGAGTAATGGCCAACCCGAGCACGAGCAAGGTAACTCGAGATGCTGAAATTGCATTCAAATATGAATGAATCTCGAAGAAACAGTAGCCTTTGCTCTAAGACGTGGGCATAAGCAACTAGCACCTGACTAACCCAAGGGTCTACATCCGCCTGTTGAGAGTGCCACCTTTCTGCGACGGTTAACAGAAGTGACCGATGCTTCAGGGCCTCGTTCGTAAAAGCAGGAGGCCCTTCTTGCATCAGCTTGTGCACGATTTGAAGAGCCTTATATGCGGAGACACCGTTGCTGAATATCGGTTGCCTGAATAAACACTGAAACATACCAGGAAGAAGATCTGAAGGGGCAACTTCCTGTCGCTCCCACGCCAGAATAACCATTCGCCTGACATATTTAGCTTTGGGGGGAACTAACTTCAACGCAGCAGCCTTTTGCGTCCAGCTGGAGACTTCCGCAACTATTCGCTGGTACGAAGGGTTCGCTGAACCAGATAAATCTACATCCTCAGGAGGGTCAACAGTCAGCGGAAAACTGTGACCCCAGAAATGGGTGAGCGCTGTGTCATGCGGCTTTTTTAGGCTAGAACTGGACCCATTTCCATGCATTATCCGATAATGTTCATATAACTCGGAAACACATCTGTGCAAGTTCTTTGTGCCGATGCGACTTTCAGGATTTACTGTGAGCAAATTTTCAAGTAAATCGAGAACAGGCTTTTCGTAAGCGGGGGCTTCCGGAATATCGTATTTGCCCAATAAAATCGCTGTCTTATCGGAATCAAAAGGAAACTTTGCAAAGAGCATAAAATAAAACACAACACCCAATGCCCAAATATCGGCGGATGTATCGACCAATCGAGACTGGCGAATGTTGAGGATTTCAGGGGATCGATACGGCTTCGGAATATCAATCAAATGTTCGAATTTTCGAAGATCGTCACTGCCAGAACATCGAATAGGTGCGGAAGCACTGCACGTAAAATCTCCCAGTGTCCATTCACCATTGGAATGTAAAAACATATTATCAATTCGCAGGCCTAAATGGACTATAGGTGGATCTCTTGTGTGCAAAAATAAGAGGGCGCTGGAGATGTTTCTAAGAACTTGCATAGATTCAGGGACTGGTAATGAGCAGCCTCTTCTCGTCATCAGTTGTTTTAAGGATCCACCAGAGCAAAACTCAAAAATCAGCAGACTTTGTGAGTTTCCATCTTTGTCGATAAACCGTTTTAACCCATGACACGTTAGTACATTCTTGTGACTGGGGAGATTTTGCTAAAATGACACAAATAAGATCAATGACGAATGAGTCAGAGGTTTATTCCTACGTAAAGATCAGCTTCCCATTTTACACGGGCAACGACATCGGTTAAGCCTTTTTTCACGACGGTTCGCTTGATGACGAAGCGCTGGCCATGTGAATCGTTTGCTAAAAACAAGGTGTGATCTTTGCCTGCAAAGATATCGGCATACTGAACCATTTTTCAATCCACCTATGCGGACATCTGTACCTGACGACTTGATCTGGGATTGAATGACGAGCTTGCGATTGCCGATTTCGACGATCTTGCCCTGTGCGTTGCCCATTCCCGTGAGCGGATCGATGGAATGGGGTGAGATATGATTAAGCGGTCAACCATAAGCACGTTAGTCTCATTTAGAATGAAGGGTTATGCGACAAATATTATGTAGACGCAGGTTTGATTCGTATACAGACTGATGACAATTTGTTACACCCTTTTTCTCCCATTTTCACCAGTAACGTCCCGTCACAGGACGCACCCTCTTGGTGTCTGGCTGCACTCGTCGACGCCAGACGCGCAATGGGGTGCGGCCATTGTCTGCCACTTGGCAAAATGATCGTTGCAGATTCCTACACTGGAACGGGATGAAGAGGGACGGCGGCGAATCAACTTCCGTGTTTTAACCCTAACTTTCTGCAGATCCATTCACTTAGCTGAAACGGTATGCTTTCAGATTGAGGTTCTATATTAGCAATTGATGCTATCAGGCGCCAATGTGACAAAGGAAGAAATAGCCGGTCAATGCCATTAACGCTATATATTTTCGGAAGAATTGCTATTTTTTAGAATTAGTGCTGATCCGGCTATTAAACACATAAAAGGTGGGATCGGCATCGTATCTTATACCAATAGGTCCTTGATCACAATCGGCACATAAAAGATAACGATAGCCTTCAGCACCAACAGGGCGACTGACGCCAACGTTTTCAAAATCAAATTGATTTGCAACAGCCCAATGATCCGATAGAGTTTCAACATTATCGGCACCCGGGCGTTCTTCATGTGATTTCATAGGGATATGAGCTGTAATCTATGATAAGGCCCTCGTCATAACGGATCAGTTTGGAATTATCCGAGTGATGAATACCTGCTTATTGACAAACGTTGCTATGCCGGTTGGCACAATACAAGATTGGCATTTAGGACACAGTAATGGCGCAGGATTCGGATCGCTAATACAACAGTCGATCATGTCGGAACTAGTCTGCCCTGATATGATGTACAGCCCGACGGAATGGTACAGTAGCCCGACCCCCTTCCCTGTCCACACCGTCTTCTGTACAGAGTATTCAACTTCCGACAGTCGTCCACACCGCACTTGTGTACACGGGGCGCAGTCACTTTCAGTACCACTCAAACTACACTTGTAGCGCCATCAACACCACTTGTAAGTTCTTCACGCTTTCTCGCTACACAATGAAGGCAGAGGCAGGTACATTATGAAGGACGAACACAATCAACAAAAAGGCTAGCAAATGAAGACGAAGATTGGTCAATTCGAGAGCCAGTAGCCAGAATCACCCCACTTATCTAAGAGTATCTTGTATATACAATCCTTTTCCAGCCATCAAACCGATTATGCAAATTTATATAAAACGTTTCTGGAAACACCCTGAGTGCGAGTTTTCGATTGGACAATCTCCTTGCTGGATTTGCACGATATACTGTTGAGATAGGTTAGGTTGAGCTGTGGTGAATGAAGATCGCTCGATGGATGGCATTGTTGTCTTTGTTGGACAAATAACCTCTCCGCGAAGCTGGTCAATTGTTTATGGTCATCCGCTGTATCCATTGATGAAATCAATCCAATTCAAAAGGTATGCCTGTCCCCAGGATAACGCTCTTTGGAAGACACATGCTGATTCGTTCAAATTACCAGAGTTCATAACAACGCACGTGATATTGGTGTTGAATGGGTCATTCCTTGACCAACTAATTCTCAATCATCGCTGTGTTCGTTGCCGTTGCACGAAATACTAGCCTGTCGACGTTATTTCGGCAACGTTCATACAACACTCAATTTACAGACCTGTCGATGTCATAGTCCTTGGGTAGTTTCGAACGAATCATAGCGGGTTGGGATCACAGCCTGTCTACGATGGGTAGGTGGTGTTCCCGCTTCCGTTAACGGGCTGTGGCATTCTACCAGATGGTTCATTATTGAATCATCGATCCACTTCTGTCTCCATAAGGAGATCGTCTTTTTTGCCTCAGCAATATCGATGACCTGCCCAACTTCATGAGTCGCTTTTCTCGGTGGTAATCCCAAAGCATGACGCCTCAGCAATCGGAAACGACATGCGTTTTGTTGCGAAACTATTCAGGTTATATCATGTTCATTACCGAATAGTGCTTGTCGTAAGACCCTAAAGACTTCCTTTTACTTTCGATGCCGAACTACTTTATCGCAAGCGGTTATGGGGACAGCGTTATCCTACCAGAACGCAGCGCAAACATGCTGTGGGCTTTGAACGGCAACATTGAGCACCGCGGTGAGTGATCACTTTGATGATGCTGCTCTGACCTCAGTTATATCCACAAACCCGAAAAATCCGCATTTCAACTTGTTGTTGGTAAACCCGGTCATGAATGGGTATACAATCTCGTCCGACAAGTGCTTCATCGTTCGAAAGCAACAACTAATTTGCGCATTGTAGTAGAAACATTCGGGAGCAGTTTCGGGAGTTTTCCGTTGTTTCTAGGAAGTTCTAGTCAAGAAGCAACACGCTGATGAAGGTGTTTACGTCAAAAAGGATATGGGATATGAGTATTGGACTTATGCAGTACCAGCACCCGTTTACTTCTCACTAATGACCTGCGTTGCCCATAACATGTGCAGATTGTCGAATTGCACCGCCTGCTGGGTTTGACGAGGGTTATGGCGAACGTTTTGACGGATCTGCATCAATCCAATACTCGTATCCCATTGCCTAAGCGGTTGTGCCAGCGTTTTGCTTCGTCATCTGGGAAACTGCCAGTTGCCCCAGAATGTTTCTTGTAAAATATGGAACTCTGTCTTGAGTCCAAGGTCGAAAACAGGTGTATCGATGACCATCTTGAAACCTGTGGAATTTTACCAAAACCGCAATGATTCTGATGAAAGTTCGCTGTGGCTCTGAACAAGCGTAGTCTTCTCGGTGGATGTTTTCAAGATGAACGCTCGGCAACTTTCAAGAAATGAAAACTTCTGTTTCACATGAAGTAGCAAAATCCGAACCCAGACGGACCAACAACTAAAGGTGCAGCGGCTATAACGCGGCCTGAGTCAATTGGGATCGATTCGTGATCGACTTGTTGTTTCGAGAACCACCAGACCACACTCTGATTGATGTGATCCCGGTACTGATTAGCGGTCGGCGCGTTGTGTTGCAATTCCATAAGAGGCATTTCCTCAAAAACTGTTCCATCATAACAACTATACGGTGTCACCACCACCCCCCGTTCAGAACAACTCACCTCCACCTCTAATCGGCGCTCTCTCCATGCTGGCCGATACTCGCGTTGCTCAATTGGGTGTGTCTGTCGTGTGTCTGGCCCGGCCAAGGTCTCACTCAATCCCAATAGTCCGCTGCGGTATCCGCTGCCCGGCCCGTCAAAAACCCTTGGGGCCAACCATCATCCGATCCCGGTTTGTTGTTGTTGATCTCCCGCTATGGAGGTCAACCATGATGATGATGATGATGAAATCCTGGCAGAGATTCCCGTCTATTACAATTCCTCATTGAACCAGAAACTCGATTTACTCAATTTTCCACTGCGAACCACTGAAAACCCTTACGACGGTTCTAGCGCCAATCTGTTACTGATTTCTGTTCACGACTGATGATCGATGATCAGGTCCTGATCTTGGTGTTCTCACGAAATTACAGGTGAAACCTGTCCAGAAGGCGCTACTCCTTGAGTATGTGAAAGAGCCCAGGAAATTCGACGACGACACAAACATGAACGACGACGACGACGAGACGACATCGTTCCTATTGTCATCTCAGTGTATCAGCCCTAAATCAGAGTACACCATTGGGTGTATGGTTGATGGCCATCTACAGCTCCTACCACTCTCCACCGTAATACCCCTTTTATCCATCGTCGTGTCAATGTCGTGTTCATCCACATGGCACAATGTAGATATTCGCCATGCGCCCCGATTTCACGGCCGTCGATAGCGCAGCGACCGCCGCCAAATCGGCCAGGTTGGATGACGCAACCGCCAACAAGCAGGGCGGTGCCGTGACCGCTGCGCCGAAAGAAGTCCTATTGAGGGCGGCGCAAGCGAAATCGTCGGGCGGTGATTCATCAGATGTGAAAAAGACCTACCAGATGATCAAACAAGTCAGGGATGCCGAGAAATGGATCACATATCGTGTAATATCTCCCATCTTATTCGTATATTTGGGGGTCCGGCTAATTAATCAGGATCGAACAGGTTGAACAGGCTGAAAGCGAGAGCTCGATTGCGGAACGGACAGCGCTGTTCAGTTCGGCGCCGCAACACAACCGGATTCCGATGGATTTAGGGTTCATGCCCTATATATCCCGATTATGCTCTGAACGAGGCCAGAAGAATTCTTTAGCTGAATCAGACGAATCCGTACAGTCTCGTGCCGTTAAACTTCTCAAGAATGGTCACTATCACCGGTCGTTGTTGTTTTTTTATCGTTGTTGCTGATTTTATCGCCCAGCTGGTGTATTACAGTTTGAGGAGTTGTGCGATCTGCTCGCTCTGCGGGGTGAATCGTCGCGAACCGAATTGCTGAAAGTGTTATCCAGTCGCGCACAGCTAGTTCAAAATTGTTGGGTTCCGAAAAGGTGGGGTGTTGAACTCGTTCGCCCGTCCTCAGTAATCCAATCTGATTCGCCCTCCCGTTTGTTTCCAGTTCTTTACTGTTTAGTGGTCGTGCTGCTGTCGCCCGAGACGCGCTACTACAGCTATTCTCTCGCGATCTCAGGATCAAGTTCTCGACGTTTACCGAGATCGCCAAGCTCGATTTGGAAATGTCACGACAGATTATACAGTCGGTCGCCGTAAGTTCATCTTGGGATTTTCGGATCGGTTCTAGTTCAGTTCGTAACGCGTCCTGTAGATTTTTGATCTGACTCAAAGGGAATGGGTGTTCAAGCGTTCTTATGATGAAACCTTTGGTGCCGCTCATCCTGGTGTTGTTGCTGATCAGAAGAGCGTCCTTCGTCGCCTGGATTTACAAGCTGGTCGTAAACCGGAGTCGAAGGAAGTGAAGGTAATTTGACCAAATATTGTGGGTTTCTGGAAATCGACGGGTTTTGGCAGGTTTTAAAGGTTGAAAAGATGCCAGCGGTGGCCAAAGATGTCCCGGCACAAGTTGTGGTGAAAGACGCCCCAGCACCAGGTGTGGTGAAGGATGGTTCACCGGCAGTTGTGGCGAAAGATGAAGGAGCGAGCGCACCTGTGATTGTATCGGCCTTGAGGAGAGGAGCGGTACACACCCTGCTCTTCCGTTTGTCGATTAATATGAGTTAGTTTCAAATAGGTTGATCAGATCGACCAATCGTTGTTGCGCGATTTCATACACTCCGTTTTCGAATCTGAGGGCGTCGTAACGGCCGCGAAGCTCGTCAAGATTGTACGAGAAAGATCAAACCTTCCGAATTGTTCCAACATCGGCCTGGAAGTTATTCACCCGTTATTAGACAGTATCGCTTGTCCATTCAATTCAGCGTTCTGCAGGTAATGACATGTCCAATCACCGCGTCACGCTCGAAAATTTGACGCGATCGACAGATCTTCGATCGACGGACCGGATAATCTAGAGCTGAATTTGTTCCGGGCGGCGGCGATAGAGATGTTCAACGCGGCACCGTTAGATGCGTTTAAGAAAGCGGATATCAAAAAGGAATTGTTCCGGCGGACGGGGAAAGAGCTCCCTGATAAGTACTCGAATGTTTCGATCCTGAAATTTCATGGCCTCTAACAGTGAAGCAAATAGGATTTATATGAAACTGGCAAAAGAGCTGGCAATTGCAACGAGATGTACGTTTGTTCTGCACTCGTTTCTGGTTCCTTCATTCTCTGATCATCAGTTCCTGTAGCGAGCTGGACCGCTAAAACGGGCCACTAGGACCAACATTCTGTGGGAATCATTCGCCGTACACCTGTGTATTTCTAGATAAATTAATTTATTTCAAAAGAGACTCGATATCTGTGATAGAGGACGACGCCACGTATTCGGATTCGTCGGTGAGGGGAACTGAACCTCTGGATAACGGTAGGAGGATGACCAACCACCCATCGGAATCGGGCTACAGAGCAACACACCATTATCGACCAGGAGATGATCGGGGAAATGGGGCGAACAACGAACCAGATCGTATAGGAGCTGAGGTGACTTGGACACCGCTTGATTCACCTCGATAATGGATCCTTTGAGTGGCGCCATCACTTCAATGATGGATCCATCGGCACACGTTATATGACAGATCTCGGTTTTACCCACGAAAATGGCTTGACATCCATGTTTTCGCTGAAAACAAACAGATCGGGTTGAGCGAACGCGAAACAAAGAGTTTCAATTTTTTGAAGATACCTTGCCAGACACCATAGTTTTGGTCAGATCACTGTTGAAATCGCACTTGATTGGGCGCTTATCTGGATCTGTCCTACATATATGACCAGGCGCTAGACCGATCACAAGAATACCATTGGAGTGCTGGCTGTCGTATTGGGAATTGGTGAGAACGCGCCGCCTTCCCCCGATCAGTGACACAACTTACTGAACATAGAGATGGGTTTTCGGGCAATATCTCCTACAATAATATCGATATAAAGGACCCTGAAAATCCCTAAACCCCATATGAGATCGATCGGAACCCATCGAACCCATCAAATCAGCCGAATTCATCCCGTTCTCAATCCGCAATGCCGTCCTGCAGGTCCTTCCCCGACCATGAAACGTCAAAGGCGCTACAGCTGATAAGGCCGTCCGGCAATAATTCGGACCTGCGGAGTTGGCGATACTCGTGGGCAGTTGCCGAGCGGGGAAAGGCGATATCGGGCAAGGTGATGTCGACAGGAATGTCGGATAATGTGGTGTCGGGTCCTGGGGATCAGGCGGCCATGATCTTATCGGCCGGTCTCCCTCCTTGTACGGCCGATGGCCCGTCCGGATTCCTTTGTGGTGATTGCGGGTAATGGTCTTGTCGTGGGATTCCCAGACCCCGATATTTACTGATCCCCGGTTTCCGTTCAGAGCGGACAACGTGATTCGTGCCAAGGACGCCATCCGCTGCCGCGAATGTGGATATCGTATATTATATAAGAAACGACAGAGAATCTGTAATTGGATCATATCGGTTTCCCAATGACACAAATTCTGACGACCGTTTATGGATCAGGTCGACAGTTATTAGCCAGATAGCGATTTCATCTCTTCCCATTATCATATTAAATCTGCCAAAACCCCATTCCATCTCAGGGATTTTATCGTCGGATTCCATAGGTTTATTGGAATATGGTGTTAGCTGTGTTTAGATGTTGATTGTTTCTCGGCGTGTTCTACAATATGCTCCTTGACGTGTAATCCCTTTCTTCTTCTGACTCTGTCCACCAGCTCGCGAGCGAAATTGGATTTCGTGCCCGCAGCGACCCCAAACTCCTCAATCTCTTCCGCCGTTGTCGGAACCCAATCGGGATCCTGCTGAAGCGGCTCCCAATGGCTGAACAGCAATTGCGGCGCTGCCGATCCGCTTGTTCTCGACCGCAGCTCTTGCGATAGGCCGATACTCGACTCGACAGGAACGATCGACTCCACCACGAATATATCGGTTCCCTCGATCATTTCGTCCCGAACCGTTCGTCCCCGTCGTCGCGCTAGAACATTGCACAGGTTCCCGAGCTGATTCGATGTGCATTGCAGCTGAACACGGTACATGGCTTCGACTAATCTAGGAGAACCAGCTACGAATCCGCCTCTAATCGCGCTCTTCATTGCTCCCCGTAGTTGCCGATCGAGGTCGATCTCGGCGATCCCGTTGAGGTCGTCGGGGTTGAATCGGACGTCATCCACAATAACGGCGACCCCCATCATTGGCTCTTCGCACAGCGTCCCCGCCAACATCCCCGCCTGAAACCCGCCGATAAATCCACGATCGATGATTTCGGTCGATTGCGATGGCGAGTAGTCGAATATGAGGAGATTGGCGGCGGCTCGAGATGGTCCAAATGCGCCGATCCTCCCATCCACGTTCAATTGTTGCCATCCATTAGCAGTTCTTAACGACTCGATACATTGCTGTGCGAGTTGGCCAGTTGGAACTTGTCCTGATTCCTCCAGTAATAGCGCCATTCCCGACGGTAACGGGCGAATTGTGATATCGAAATGGATCATGTTGTCGCGGGTTTGCCCCGACGCCTTCCCAACTCCACATATCGTCTCGCGAAACGGGATCACGGGCGGGGAGACGCGTATCGCGATCCCGACGGCGAAACGGTCTTTGAGATCCCGTAAACACCGTTCGAGATGGAGCTCACCGGACGTGACCAGATGAATCTGACCCGATTGATGGAACACAACATCGATATTCGGATCGGCATGAGCTAAGAGCCGGAGACCGGCCGAGAGAGCTGATAGATCACCGGTACGATGAGGTTCCACAGCGACGCGAACGATAGGGGATGAGGCGAAATGGGAGATCTTGAACGGTTTCAGGTGTTGGTAGGACGAGATCGTGGCGGCCGATAGAACATGTGATGACAGACCGGCGATCGCCAGGATCTGGCCGGCGTGCCCCTCGGATATGGGCTCGAGATCGGCGCCCATCACGCTGAACAGCTTGAGAGTGCCGGCCGGGACGACGACCCGATGGTTGTCGCCTGATTCCTGAGACCCATCGCCTTCATAACGGGGTAGGAACACGTATAATGGCACATCCGATCGTAATCGGCCAGAGAATACACGACCCAACGCCATAAACGGCTCTTCCGCCCCTGTTGAGTTCGTCGGGTCATGAACGGGTTCAGGCTCGTGAACCTCCCGTGGGCCATCGCGCTGTGCTTCGTCCGATCTGACATAGGGACGACGCTGATACGTTGTTCGCGAACTGTGAGTGAACTGCGATGGGTCGACGGCGATCATTTTCGCGATCACAACTAATATCGGGTCATCGTAGGAAGAGGAACACGACAACGTTGACGACTTGAGCTCGGCTGGAGCGGAGTCTAATCCACCCGGCCAGATCTTGGCCAAACGATCAGTCGCCCTGACAGGGCTCGGCAGGTGATCAAGACACATATCGAGTATGGATTGAGCGAGCGGGTACCAGGAGCGCATGATGGCCTGAAGGCGGGTCCGGCCATCGCGGCTCTGCACATCACGACGGGCGACCGATAACGACAGCTTGGCGATCAGTTTATCGATCTGACCGACACATCAAATGAGTCTCAAATACGGGGGCGGAATGGGAATCGCTCGATAACCTTATCGGTATCGACGATTGCCGCGTTAACACATTCATAGGTTTGCCATATACTCGTTAGAACATATTGTACAAACATCGGTTGAGATATCGTATTAGTCGCTTTCCGTGATAAACTCTTCGTTTTCGGGTTGTAATAGAATTCGCCCCAGAGCACCTTCAGCAGAGCGTCCTCGTTCATGCCCAGCAGTTTCGAGTAGAACCGCGACGCGTCCTTGATGGTAAACGCCCATCCTTCGGAGGCGCTGGCGAATGCGACATTGCCCAGTTCGGGGGAGAACACAATCTGATCGTGATAATCATCGGCCAGATCGGTGTTGAACGCTGCCGACATCAGATCTGCCGTGTGGAATGTGGACACCAGGGCGTTCACCTGTTCGATAACCTGACGGCACCGATGGTATGCCTCGGATGGCGATAACTTCAGCTCCACGATCAGTCGGTCCATCTTATTCAACACCAGACACGGTTTAACGCCCTCATTCCAGGCCTGTTTGTCGCCATGTTTAGCGCCATGGCAATATCGGACATGGGGGTAAAGGGAGATCACCTCTCGTAGGACGCTCTGGGTTTGGACCTGGACGCCTTCGACGACGTCGACCAGGACCAAAGCGCCATCGCATAGACGTGTGGCTGTTGATACTTCACTACTGAAATCGATATGACCAGGAGAATCAACAAGATTGATGAGATGGTTTCGGAATGAGAGTGCGATCGATGACGATTTCATTGTAATACATCGCTCCTGTTCATCTGGTCGATTATCGAGATACCTCACCTGACCTGCCATTCTATTAGATATTATCCCATTAGAGCTGATCAGGTAATCGCTCAGGGTCGTCTGATCGTCATTATATCAATAGAGGAGACATACGAGAACCTGGATGGACTCACCTTCCCATGGTCAACATGAGCTAATATACAGACATTACGAATGTGTTCCGGGTCAGAGCACAGCTTATTAACTAAGGCGGCCATAGAAGGTTATCGCCAGGAGATTGGGCAATAACCGCAATCTCTATGAGAATGACGCCTGGTTGGGTGTAGTGGTTGTCAGGGTTGGGAGAGGGACGATAGCACTGTGAGCAGAGTGAGAGCGGCCTCGGTTGAC
>OUQQ01000410.1:4903-33487 GCA_900404475.1 Spongospora subterranea | reverse complement strand
TTCTACGACTCTATGACGGCGGTTTTCGACGCGGACGGTAACGTGAGGAGTGATGGGCGACCCCCTTCATGTATCATAATCACACATGATTCGTCATGCTCAAAAAGAACATTCGACAATTGGAAGACGATTCTTGTGAACGCTGGTGTTGAGACACGGGGATTGATATGGTCTAGTGCTGTCGGGAACAAGGTTCGGGTCTGCGTCAGCGACGCCGTTGCGGTTCAAGATCGGCGCAACGCTGTGTCGACGCTTGTAAAAGAGAAATGTGTGCTCTGGATCGGCCGAGAGTATTCCCCGGGGATATTGAATCACCAGGCTGCCGGATTGACGCAATCAAGTGCTCGGGCGATGTTTGGCCTACAGGCGATTGAATCCAGGCCAATATGGGAAAAAGGAATCCGCGGTCAAGGACAAACCGTCATTGTTGCAGACTCCGGCTGTGACATCGACTCGTGTTTATTCAGTGAGGCAAATGGCAGCGAAATGAGCGATGGAATTTATTATCGGAATCGCTCTAAAGTCGTCATGTTCATCAAGGACAACGCTAATGGCGTGATGGGCGATAATGATGAGTCCGGCCATGGTACCCACGTCGTGAGTTTGATTCTAGTTAGGAAGAATCATTTTTCTGAGCCTTTTGTTTCTTCAGGCTGGAACTGTCGCTGGAAGTTCCAAAACTGCTCCTTCGACATTGAATGCATATGAAGGAATGGCGCCAGATGCCCAACTAATAATATACGAGTTGTTTTTCAAGGTAATCACAGGTTTATATCGTTGTGCTTCAAATTGATAGTGCGCGTGTTTGCAGGAAGGAATGGACGTCAACAAATTTACCAATACAATTGCTAGTGCCAGCAATTTGGTCAAAGAGCATGAAGGAACACAGAAAGCTGGAATATCTTGCAATTCCTGGGGAAGCAACGCAGACTCTAGGTTGGTATTTTCCCCTCTTCAGACTAATGTTGAAAGTTTGTTAGCTATAGTTCATACTTTTCGTCCACAATCGACAATGCTGCATATCTAAATCCTTATCATCTTTTCGTATTCGCAGCTGGGAATTCTGGTTCAAATGGAATGATGTCTCTCACAACCCAAGCATGTAAGTCTCAAAACAACTGTATTCAAACTTGCTGAAATTCTTCCAGCTGCAAAAAACGTTATCGCTGTTGGCGCGGCAACATCGACAAGCTCGTATTATTCGTCAGGTGAAACAAGTTTGCATATTTTCAAATCACCGTTAATCAAACGAGAAGGCAGACGCTCCACAAAACCGTCCGGATTTGGTATCTAGTTTTTCTTCTCGCGGACCCTCTGGAGGATATAATGCTCAAGACCGATCACGTAACTTTTTCGTTGGTGTACTGCTTTAACTTGCTTACATGGGTAACAGATATGCAGCGAATAAAGCCGGTACAAATCAGAGTTTTGTTCATATAGAACTAGCTCACGTCCTCTAGGAAGTGTTGGCTCCTGGCGAATTGATACATTCTGCAACAAGCGATCAGAATCTTGCTACTCATCAGTGCCCTGCAGTGCAAGATTTAGTAGTCAAGTCTGGGACTTCGATGGCAGCTCCTGTAATTGCTGGGTCTGCTGCGCTAATTCGGCAGTACTTTATGGATGTATAACGACAAATATTTCATTTACTTCTACATTTGAAATAATTTCACTCAGGGCTGGTATCCTAGTGGGGTGAGAAACACGACGTGCAGGTTTACACCAACTTCTGCGCTCCTCAAAGCAATGTTGGTCAACAGCGGGCGCCCTTTATTGGGTGCTGTCACTGCAAATAGTAAGATAACCAGATTGATTTTTTCCCAACAGTGCTAATGAATTTAGGACAAGATAGGAGCGACAGGATCTCAACAATTCCATCATTTACTCAAGGGTTTGGGCACGTTGCTTTGGATCAAGTGTTAACGTTCCAAAAAAACGAATTGTATATTGATGACACATCCACCCTTTTTCATGGGGAACACAAGTCCTATTGTTTCCAACGTGAAGATGCATCTGTCGCGATGAAAGTTACTTTAGGTTGGTTCTCATGTCTTTCAACAGGTCAAATACTTCTCAAAAAAATTCAGTCTGGACGGATCCCGCTCCTGTAGCTGGTGTAGGCAACGTTCTCGTCAACAATCTGGATTTGACGGTAGTCGAAGTCTCATCCATAAAAGACATTAGTCTCGGAGAATTTCGAATGATTAAGGGAAACAGTGAAATAGATGGCGAGCTTCAGGACCACTGGGATGTTTATAACAACGTTGAACAAGTATAATAATCAAACTTTTATCTTACAGTACTCCGCTAATCACGAGTATTTATGCCAAAGGTCTCCATTCCTAGTGAAACTTCGAAGCAGCCACGGTGGGCAGTTTTTGTGCACGCAACTCAAATTCCACAAAACAGCAAGCAGCCATTTTCGCTTGTCGTGACTGGAGGAATATTTACAATAGTCGAAAACCGGTTATGCCAAATCGACGATAACGTTGATGCTGTAATGGTTACGCCCAAAGCTGTGTATCCCGTACTCGCTCAGCCGGAAACAATACTGCTCAACGATATCGGCGATGGACTATGCCGAAATTCCACATTCGGCTCAATGTCCCATGGAGTTCCGGTTTTTTTCACAATTAATTACGTGAATACCATGAACAAATCAACAAACAGCAAGGTACTGCAAAAAAAACATCATCGTCCCATATAATGACGACTATGCGGGTATCAGGCGACCTCTGTTTTGGTATCGATTTCCAGGATGCCCGACGAAGTATGATTATATATCCAGCTCAGTTCGGCGGTACTGATGATATTTATAGGATGATGTGTCCACGAACCTAGACCTGTTTATTTCAAACGACTTATCCACGATTGTCAAGCAACCTGTTGACAAAGATGTCACACCGGACTGTGTTTCATGCAATCTTGCGAGGAGTGCTGTGTTGGTCCCTTTATCAGGCGGAAACCAAACGCTTTATATCGGGGTATTTTTGATAAAGGGAAGACCTGACCCAAAGTTCAATGTTGACGTTCAAGTCATTTATGATCCCCAATCTTTCATTAACGCAACTTTATCAGAGAATATAAACACCTTAATGATCCAGGTAGAAGAAAGACCGGCTTCGCTTTCTAACTTGACTCCCAACATTTTCTGTTCTAATAGGACCAAAGACCTGTAGTCATCCGACTTGAAGCATGCCATGTAAAATTGTCAGGTGATCGTTCCATTCAGTTATCATTGATCCATAATGTTTTATTGGACCATGGCAACGTTGACCTTGGAGTGTTCGTGCGCGACATGTCGCTTAACATGACTGATGCCATTCCATGGCAATGGCGGAACACAAGCCAGGGCTGTGGATATCCGGGATGCTCCATAGTCGACCAAGGATTAGTCGCGCCCATAAAAGTCAAAAATCAATCCAGTTGCTTGTTCGAGATCCAGATCATGTCATTGAATCCTAATGCTCCTCATGCACTGCCTCCATCCGCTTTCCGTTTAGAAACAAAGCTTTTACCTGAAGCCTTTGCTGATATTGGGTCGGACGATGAATGGCTACCACCCGTATTGAACGACGCCGATCCACGCTGCCCGCCGATTCCTATGCTAGATACAAAATGCTCAATATCAGCAATCCCGATAGTCCAAGGGCCGGCTGTCTTGGATTCTGCTTTGACAAACATTTCCATACTCGATCAAGGAACAATGAGTATTTCTGCGGCATTCACGTACTCAGGATTGATTTTCATTGGCAATGAACGCGAGAAGTCTCCTGTTAACATTTTCACAAGAGTTATTACCGAGGTCAACGTTGAACAAGCCGGGTTTCCGAGTTTGTGGATATTGCCAAATGGGCAACTTCGTGTCGATTTATCCGTTCTCAATGGCGAAACTTGGAGGTACCACAGGTACGCTGCATCGACAAATGCTGTTTTTGCAGATTTTCATTTCAGTTTTGGCAGATGTGAAAGTGATGTAGCTATGCCTTTGTCAAACTGGACTCCTTTCTCGGTAACTATAAGTGCAGCAGTTGGTGGTGTCACGATTTGGATGGGAGACCATCTAACTGGACAGGGATCGTCTGTTACGTGCGGAGTAGGCGACTCTGAGAAAATCGTCGCGCCGATCATGAACCGTGGTATATCCCTTGCACATAACCAGAATCAGAAGACAGCATTTTGCCTAGCGAAATTGAGATTTTACAGTATGACGCTGAACCCTTCACAATCGGCTAGCTGCACGCAACTGTTACGGGCTACTGGAGGGGACATTGGCGCTATGAAGACGTTCGGTCCGTTGCTCGATAATGTTTCGGATGGAAACCGGAAAATAGTACTGGTTGCCGTCGCTATTTTGGTCATTTTGATAGTTATCTTGAGTTTCGTTCGTCTTCTGAACATAACGCATTCGGCACGTGAAACGAAAAGATCAGCAATCAAGCAACCGAGCAGCAATATGCAAACAGACCATAAGATATCAGCTGAAGAACAACCGCTACAATCGCAAAGTATAATTACAATCTTGATGGATTCAGATATTCCTTCACGATTATGATATTATTTTCTAAGAAGAAGTCTCTGCTAGATAAGTCGCAGAAAGCAATATAAAAGCCCATCGCCGCAAAAGGACGTAAGCATGGGTTACTGTTAAAGCATTTTTATAAAGATGCAACAAACTATATACTCGAAGTGCATGGCCTATGACACAAAAACGTAATCGAGAACGTACAACTTCAGAAATTTCAAGTTTGCACTTTAAAGTCTGCTTCTAACCGCCGAATTTCGGCTTAAAGACATCTCGATTATTCCGTGTGGCTCATCCGTTGGAAGATATACATCATTTTCGAACTGAAGCAGTGAATAAACACACTGACGATAGATGCATGAAATGGAAAAACCTTATATCCGAGCTTGGAAAGATCCATCGGGATGTAATGAATGTTGGCTGTGTTTGAAAATGTCAATTTGAGATCGTGTGGGTTTGAAAACATCACATACGCATTTCTAACGAAATTCTTTCAACTTCTTTTACGGTTTTCAACACGTGTTCGCCCATTTCGTGCATCTAAGGGGTTTTGGCAATATGTTTCTCAGAAATAAAAACTTACAGTTTTTTGCACAGAGGGACTGTAAACCCCAGTGTTGACATCACCAAAAAACGTGTCTGTAAGCGATTTTCTGACGGATTTCCTGACTGAGGCATAATCTATGTTTTTCTTATCCCCTTGACACCTAATGGCACATATGTGAAGTTTACTTGAAGCCGGTCGCGATGAAACTTACGACCATCGCGCAGTTATGGACGATGCCAAGAGCCGATCAGATACCTCAGGAAGGGTCGTATGGTTGCACGTGTGGAACTTTTCGAATCCGGACTGTCATAATTTAAAATCTAATTCTCTCTTGACCATAAAAGGTCACCCTACTTTTGTGGTCTTGAGGACCACCAGATTTTTTATTCCACTTGACATCGTTAGTGCAAACCCTGGCTTTTTGGCTACCAGATCGACAAAATCGTTCTCGGGGCCTTGGCAAAGGAAGCCTATAGCACTTAATGACGATAATTCCAATATAGCACACGTTAGAGATACCATGAGAGTGAGGTTTTCCATCAACTTCAGCTCGCTTCCAGGGAGACGATTCAATTTCGACACGGATCTGAAAGAAGGGTGTTCTGATGTTCCGTGTTAATGACGAGATTCACGCATACTTGATGTATAACATCGTATTTAGTCAAGAACATTTTCGCAACGTCTATAGCGAAATCGTCGACCGTAACCGCCTTGGAAGTCTTCGCAACCACGTTGATAGTGTTTTTTATGGTATCAGTTGGGACAACAGCTGCACAGCAGCACATGTATTCAGAATGGCCTTCCGCCGCCCAGCGCTTTTCTTCTGTGCAACCATACCTGAATTATCGCCGTCGGTAAATGCCGCATCAGCATTGGAAAGAACGGTTACACGAACGCTCAGTTCCATCACATCATGCCTACCACTACGTGCCCGGCGTACTCGCATGATCCTCACACGATTTTTCCCATGGCTACTCGACACCAACTGAAACCTGGAATTTGTCATTTGACAATTTTGAACGGATTAAAATAGGAAATGGGACCCACGCACCGGCCCGTGTTGAAATTAGCAATCATAGATACACCAATATGCTGTCATCAACGTTTCTTTTTGCCATGGTCACGCGTCAATGGTTCACAACACGCGTTACCTTTATTGCGTTCAGGTCGTGCAATTGCGATTGACAACACACGAGCTACCTCTTTGCGTTCAGGTCGTGCACCTGCGTTTCGCAACACGCGTTCACCTCACTACGATCAGGTCGTACACGAAACGCTGACTGAGAAACTCCAACAGCAATTTCAATATAATTCCCAACAAAAATTTGATTTTTATTGACAAGTATATCTTGAACTTTTGTTGGCAAATCAACCGATCCTGCTGGGGTTTCCGGGTAAGAGACGTTCCTCAAGGTAATCCCTCGTTGTGAACTGGTAGAGAATTTTAGAATGGGTCCAGATCGTGTCCAGAAGCAAAATGGAGACGCCACTGCATATCGTCACGATGCTGGTCCAGACGCTGGCGTCGTATACGCGCTTATCAAGATCCAGATTAAGAGCTTGTGGAGCAAATGCCAATCCAACTCCCAACGCCAACAGGATACCCGACGCCGACAGAGATCGGAAAACGCTCGCGCTGAAAAACCGATCCAAACCTGATATTAGGCCCATCTTGATCGTTAGCTGAATGACCGAAATGACGGAGCTCCAGCCAAAATATTCATACCCACCTAAAGAATAGCGCCAGCCACATCGTCGGCCGATAAAAGAGCCGATTCCCGACGGGTGGGACGGCTATTGCGTTTGATGGGTGTGATATCCCGGGTCGATCAGTTTTTTAGCTCTCCGGTATGGCGCACGTTGACACTATCATTCTGCTGGATGGCAATCGGGATAACCACCGCGTTCATGCCCCGAGCGTTTCACTCAAGGGCGGCAAAAGACCAATACTCATTGTTCGAGTGGATTAGCGCGATATCGCTCTGCCTCAGCTCGTCTATTTTACTATTGGACACAGTCTGGACTCATTTCAAAATTGTATATCAGTTCTTGGCGCAGAATACGCATCTAGAGGAAAGGTTAATGTCCGGCTCATCCAATATGATTATATGACACGTCTCTTTTCAAATACAATGATTCAGTATGACAACGCTCATTAACCATGGTAGGTCGTGTTTTAACAGCCAGAGATGCTCACGTCAAGCAAAGCCTGATTTGTGGAAACCTTTGCGGCTGATCATTACGTTGTGCGTTCGATCTGTTGCCACCAAAAAGTGACTGCATCAATGGTGAACGACAACCTATAGATTGATTTTTTAACATTCAACAAAACATTCAGGTCCCGAAACTCTTTTAGGTTACAATTTGAGGTTATTTCACTTTTCGACAACGATTCATCTTCAAAACGGTGTTATTAGATGTTTTTTTCTTTATTCCACGAAAGATTCCAAATTTAAGCGTTTGCGATGAAATTTGCGATCTTGCGCGACAACTTCAGAGACCCAAGGTTGCCGACAGTAAACGCATGTCACGACTTCCCCTGCTTTGCGTTTTGAGGCAGCCCAGTTGGCGAAACACATGGAGTGAACGCTACGACCACAGGACAGTTTACAGTAAACCAGATCTTCTTCGTTCTCGTGCATTTCCTCAAAACAAATCGGGCAATCATCACCTTCAGCGCTGCGCTGAGCAACAGTTTTTGCCTGGGCCTCTTCGAGAGATACAGGTTGCCCAGTCGCCAGGGTAAAAGCATTCTGGACGTGACCGGGGGCAATGGCGCTGATCTCGGGGATACGATCGCGCGACATGGCGTAAATCTCCGACATTTCCGAAGCTGATAGATCGGCGTGTTTTCGCTCCATCACAGGATGGCTTTCCGGGACCCTTAGTACACGCAGCAGCACAAATAGTAAGTGTTTACAAAAACCTATGCCCACCAATAAATAATCATATAAAGTAAAAAAAGTGTAAAATGTGAGAATCATATAAATATAAGGATGTGTTAAAATTCGAGTAACACACGAACCAAAAATTGATAAGTGGGTGTATAAAATTAGCACCTTTGCGAACGCGCTGATCAAAGCACGTACAGCGAATCGTACGGTGCGCGCTCAGAGTCGGATAATAAATGTTGCCAGTGGTGCCCATAACGACAAACACAAGTGCGTCATCGGCGAGATCCTGAGCTGAATCGCGTCTGCCTACCTAAAAAAAGTTCACAATTTGCCTAGTCGAAACAGGAATAAAATTACAAGGAAAAGTCGATGCTGTTTCGCCCGCTGGATGCGGGAACTCGGTTCAACCCCTCCAGGTGGTTTTTTGGGCCTTTTTCCCTTTGCTTCACGGGATGGAGCGGAAGGTTTCAAAGATTTTCTCTTTTTTGGAACATGACCTTCATCTGCCGCTTCTCTCTTCGAACGCGTCGACGACGTAGCGGACACTGGCGTTAGCCGAGAAGTATCCGTCGCTTGCTGTCGTATGGCGTCCTCAGGTTGCCTGGCCGCGACCCGGGCAGACCTGCGAGTCGGCGGTTGTTCCTCAGCATTGGACTTTCGCTTTGGAGGCATAATTGATAGGAGAAATGAAATGATGAAATGAATGGCAAAGGCCGCTCCTGGACCACCTTTCGACGGCTGAAATCTGTTGTTACACTTACGGGGTCACTGAAGCCGCGCTCCTCTGGTGCCAAAGGTGGTGTAGTGACTAGTGACGATATCGGTCGGGTAATCAGTGTCCGTCCGGTCTGCCACGGCAACCAACGAGCTGAGCGTAATTCAAGTACCCTTGACCAATGGGCTTTGGCATTGTCTGGTACACGAAGGGAAGTGCAAACTGGCTGCGGAACGCCAAACCATTTCTTCTCACCTTCTACTGGCTATCTGCCTCTCAACCGTCTTGATATTTATTGTCGGATGCTTTTGTCACTATCTACAAATTGTTTGTAGCACAAAAACGAGATAGCTTGACCCGAACCGATTGTCCTAGGATGTTGAAAAGGCACAGGTAAGCTCTTTTATAGAACTTACGAGAATCGACGGGATAGGATGCCAACTGCTGGGGTTAATTCACAACATGACTGTGGATCTGTATCAGAGCTTCAGATGCAATAAACGTGTATATTGGTATGACAAAGAGGATGTCTGTACCTTCAATTATTAGTAGGAACGTGTCTTTTGGCAGTCGACCACATTCAAGAAAAGTCTGTAAAACTACTGATCAATAAAAACACGCTTGAACATTCAGATCATCTCCAAAAACATGTATGCTTCACAAAACCGGGCTGGCTTAACGCTTCAAAGCGTAACTGCTAGGGATCATCAAATTGCTGGTTGATAACCCAGTGATAGTGATGGCCGCACCGGGGTTTACCGTAGATGGCAATATTATCCATCTGGCAAAATTAGCAGAACTCGGCGAAAGCGAAAAAAATAAAAAATTGTGCCACTTTCTACACAATAGCCATAAGTGTACTTTGTGTCATGACAAAGTACACTTACACCTACACTACAGTGTTCCGCGTTGCACTTATGTACACTGTAAAAGAGTACGATTATGTACAGTACAGTAGTAGCCAAACGGAGTTTTTTCCAAATCAAGAACATGATGAACATCGTCCATATTGACGAAAATGGTTTTATTTGACTCAATTCAACGATTTTACTTAGCTGCAGATGAAAATGAGCCATATAGTACCTGCAAAAGCAAACGCTTCATCACCAAAGTGATGTTCATGGCAGCAGTGGCTCGGCCGCGATGGGACCGGTCTAGAAACAAGTGGTTCACCGGAAAGCTCGGTATTTTCCCATTTGTGCAATGTATGATAAACATAATGAATGTCGAGGGGGGCAACAATTACAAGCTGCCTCATATGGATAAGGAACNTTATCCATCTGGCAAAATTAGCAGAACTCGGCGGAAGCGAAAAAAATAAAAAATTGTGCCACTTTCTACACAATAGCCATAAGTGTACTTTGTGTCATGACAAAGTACACTTACACCTACACTACAGTGTTCCGCGTTGCACTTATGTACACTGTAAAAGAGTACGATTATGTACAGTACAGTAGTAGCCAAACGGAGTTTTTTCCAAATCAAGAACATGATGAACATCGTCCATATTGACGAAAATGGTTTTATTTGACTCAATTCAACGATTTTACTTAGCTGCAGATGAAAATGAGCCATATCGTACCTGCAAAAGCAAACGCTTCATCACCAAAGTGTTGTTCATGGCAGCAGTGGCTCGGCCGCGATGGGACCGGTCTAGAAACAAGTGGTTCACCGGAAAGCTCGGTATTTTCCCATTGGTGCAATGTATGATAAACATAATGAATGTCGAGGGGGGCAACAATTACAAGCTGCCTCATATGGACAAGGAACATCTCCGCCGCCAAGGAGACCTACCCGATGAATTGCCATGTGACATTGCAGTCATGCATTAAGGTTTCTTGCTGCTTCTCTTCGCTGGTTCTTGAAGACAAATGGGAAAATACCGACCATTTGTTGATAGATCGGTCTCATCGCGGCCGAGCTACTGCCTCCATGAATATTACTTTAATGATGAAGCGTTTGCTTTTGCAAGTACGATGTGGCTCATTTTCATCTGCCGCTAATCGATGGTAGTTTGAGTCAAATAAAACCAATTTTCGTTTATATGGACGACGTTCATCATGTTCTTGAGAATTGAATCATGATGGGGTGACAAGATTATCATGAGAATGCAGAACTTTAGCCTGGTCATCTTGTTGGCCACAGGGATGATTGGCTTCATCGCGCATTTGAATGCGCCTTGAGACCTCCTTCCTCTGCATGCACTGTGGATACGGTCAGATTCAAAGCGCACCCAAGAGACCGAATATTTGATCGTTGTTGTAAAGGAATGTTTTTGACTTTCTCTGGATCAACGGGCTTCCAACCCTTCCTCGTTTTTGTGAAGAAACAACGGCCGAATTCATTCCACTACCCCTGCTTTTCACTCCCTGGTTCCATACCCTGCTGGCTGTTCGGCGCGAAATGACGAATTGGCGGCTTAGAATATATTCGTAAATTACACGACGCTGGTCATCAGAAAGGTTTATGTGTCCTTTTCTACAGGCAAACTCTTCAGGAACGATGACGATTTCCGAGGTCTGCAGATCGTCGGCTATTGCCTTCCCAGGAGGCACGTCTCCAGCTCGGTTGAGGTCTTCTGCAGGTGCAGTCATGTTCTCAGATTTCTAGTTCAACAATGCCGAGGCAGCGGTGTCACTGTAAAAAATCCTGTAAACCCTTGTCTTTATCATGAGCTATTTTTAAATGAGCTTCAAACGTCGGTCCTTCCATCAACAAGGACCTGTCCTAAACCGGTCTCCATAGAGGCTCCTGGACCTTGTCTGGACCGGTCTTTCCACATTCTGGGACCGGTTCGTGGTCCGTTTGGAGAATATGTGAACAGTCTGGCGGTCCGTTTACAGCGATGCCAACCAGAGAACCACCTTGTCGGATCCGCGATTTGACTCCGCGCCCCGGTTGCCCTTGGGACTGAACCCCCTCCTCACGCTGCATAATGGCGACGGCCGGACCTGACCGTGCCCTCCCCTACCTCAAAAGCTCAATTATCGGGAGAAAAATGCACTTGACGTACGCTCCAGTTTTGAGAAGAGAGATCAGATGGCGCTAAAATTAACCTCAATTCACGCACCGCTTTCAACCAGGACTTTTATTCCCGAACGGAGGGATTATTCGGCAATCAACAACGCGAAAAAGTCAAACAACGCCTCAGGAGTACATCATATGGCTAATTGACCTTCCACAGGTGGGTTTCTCATTTGTTCGAAATATTGTAGGTATGCTGTTCTGATCGGTCCAATTAGCCTGCACTCCTGCTAGGACTTGCCATGGAACGGCTAGTCAGCACGTATCTCACCAGTGACAGGTGTCGTAGAGCACTCGTAGAGCCGTCAAAACCAGTCGGAGCGAGGGCAATTATTGGGCTTTACGTGTTGGGAGGGCAATCTCTGTGACCTGTCAACTTCTCTCTTTACTGTCAATATCTTGATAAGCGGTCGGGTTACGCCGTCCGCTACACCAGATTTTCTCGGTTTGGAAAGGTTTTGAGGTCATCGCGTCAATAGGTAGGCATCATCTGATCGACCATCGTACCTATAAGACCGGGTTTCCATTTCCCGACCTGCAGAATGCCGATTCAAATAGTGTCACCGCGGTCGCCCTCCTTCCTCCCACGAACATTCGTCAGCCGGCCAACAAGGGCTCCGTCGATCGTGCTGTCGATGCAACGCGATCGATGCTCGAGTTTGATGGACACACGACAATTAGTCGATATGTTCCTGAATCAGGAAATCGACAAGGCTACGCTGAACGCCGAAGGCGCTGCCAAAGATTTTGAAAACGGCGCTGCACTTTATGCGAAGCGGGACTATAGTCAATCTTTTGCACTATGGGAGAACGCTGCACGCCATGGCAACGCGATGGCGAAAAACAACAGTGCCGCCTGTTTTTTATTGGGGCGAGGCACTCGCATCAATAACGCAAAAGCCCTAGAATGGTTCAAGGAAGCAGCTGCATCGGGGGATGGTCTGGCGCTGCACAATCTTGGCGTGATTTACGAAAACGGCCTGGCTGAGGTTGTGCCAGACCCTGAGTATGGACGGTATTTGAAGCAACGAGCGTTGAAAGTGGATGGCGGCCGAGCATCGCATCGAGTGATTGATCGGGCACAAAGCCAACACTCTCAACGTAAAGGGGCGGTTATCCTTTGGTATACCAAGGCTTCGGCAACTGTGGCGACACGTTCTAAATCAATAATAAATATATAGTCGGCATTACATGCTTTTGACGGTACATTCTGATACTTGGACCCACTCGCTCAGAATACTTCTCCGTTCATTCATTCTGCCAAGAGGGCTCGAGACATCCCAAATTGGATATCTTCAGCGTTGGAAAATTCCGAAACGATAGGTACCCAAGAATCCAAATCATATAGCGCTCCTCCTCAATGTTCAACCGAAAATCATTATGTATACGGCCACCCTGAAAACTCTTCCTTACCCAATAAGCGTATTAGAGCGACCGTAATTATTGGCATCGACGTTGACTTTATGGTACACATAATAATGAATCAAATCATAGTATGACAAAACCGTATTGCGACCACGAAAAGCTGTCACTACAAGGCGGAACAGTCAAAAACGTTTGTTGTCCACGAGGTGCTTAAATCCATTGATCAACGAATGATCAAAATCTAAAAGAATGGAAGTGCAGAGTTTCAAGAAACCCTATTTAGAGTTTGACCCCTCGTATCAGCATGTTTAGAGGCGCAGAGTTTTGAAGCTCACCAAATTATTTTATGATCAAATTTAGAATGCTGAGAACTTGGATTGAAACTTATGTAGGGTACCAGTTTGGGAGTAGTATCGCTGGATACAAGAATATTTCTATACACGTAGATACGACAGTTCGTTCAGCGTCCTTCTTGTTTCCAGTGACTTGTTGCCCTGACGATATGACGTGGACATATGCAGTTGAAGGGGTGCCCAAGGATACGCTATTGCAGTCCCTAGGTGATGAAAACACGATTCTGAACTACCTAGACAAAGACAAATACTACTCCAAACTGATAATGTATAAAAATTAACAACCGCAAAAAGACGAGGATGAAGTGGGCTCCGAAATGTGCACATATCCTGCATCGTCATGCAACTGATCAAACGCGTCACGCTTGATTGAAAGTCTTAGAACCGTGTCAAATATTTCGTTTATGCCTGTTCCAGCCTTCGCCGATAGCTCGAACGCCTCTCCTTTGTACTGTGCGGCAAGAGCCTGCGCCGCACTGAATTCAACTTGACGTTTCGAAGGCGTTTCCTCAACAAGGTCAACTGCAGCAATAACATATTGACAACCGTCGGTTACACAGTGTTGCATTTGCGTACTAACGCTTGTTGCCGGCAAAAACCACGACACAATCATCATGCGCTTCATTGGTTATTTTCTCAATCCAGCGCTTGATACGCTGAAACGAGGCTAGATTTGTGATATCGTAGCAGATAACTGCTGCTTGGGCTCCTCGACCTAGCGAATGCAAATCTTGAGAAACTGAAGTGGAATACGGGAGCGCAATTATTCTTACAATAGAAGTTCGTTAAACTATCGAACTTTTCTAAGATATGATCATGGGAATTGGCTCTAGTTTGTAAACAATTTACTAACCTTCACCAGCAGTGTCCCAAATGGCTAAGCTGTGTGCAGAGCCTGAACCAATTCGGCATGTTTTAACAGCAAAATATGCCCCGATGGTCTGAACCCATAGACAACCTCAATGTAAGTAGAAAACACTATGAAAATTTGGTAAACCGACCATAGAAGTCGGACCGAACTCCTGATAAATATACCTGTTGACTAACGGTCAAGCAAATTCAAAGAGTCAGCAAGACAGTGACTGCATAGGCAAGCAACTTGTTTTACATATTGAGGTTTTGCCGACGTTTTTCTGGCCAAGAAGGACACATTTTAAATCGGCGCCAGATGACATAGTCGCAACTATTATAAGTACTAGGGCTGTGCGAGTTTCAGCGTAGAGACGATGTGTCGAGGTAGAGAAATGGTGAAACGCTACTGGCTGGCGAAAGACCGGATCGATTTGACTAGCGCACGTTACAGGTATTGGGGTCGAAAAGATGAATGAGTGTGGATTCACGTCACAGAAGACTGGAGGAGAATCTCAGGAGCTGCTGAATAGCGCACGCCTTCAAAATGGCACCCTTGAAGATAACCATACAGGGAGCACCAGTCAGCAAATCTGGGCTGCGCGGGCTGAAGGATCATGTCACTCCGTGACGGTCCAACGTCTCTGTTTCCAACTTGCGAAACAGGTTTCAGCAATTCACGTTGGATTCACAAATAAACGGTGGGTGTGCCTACGTGGTTGCGTTTTGGCTGAGTTTGCTTGTTTTCACGGTCGCTGTCGAGGAGATAAAATTCAATTGCTATCACATGTCCCAGCCTGTTTTTCCAGGCCGTTGATTTCTGCAGGTTTCTCAGTCCTGTGTTGTGGTCGCTCAACCCCAACTGGCCCTTAGTTGGAAACCAGAATTGAAACGGTGTGCGCGGTTAGTTAACGTTCTGCTTAAATCTCATCAAACTCTTCATTCGCCGTACTCTGTCACTTATTAGCCGTGATACAATTTCCCAACTGGCAGTTTGTAATGAAACCCAAAATGTTGTTGGTTCCTACTGTTTTTGTTTATAGCAGTTCCTCGGTGGCAGTTACAATAATTCATCCTTTGTAGCAGTTCTTTACTATTTCAATGTTTTACTGATTAGAGGGCATTTTAGCATCGATCTTTAGTAAGAAACGGTGTTGTTCGTGTTGGGTGTGCACAAGTTTAAAGGCCCCGCGTTGGAAATTATCTGGGTTGTATACCGTCTTCCGATCCATTCAAACCTTGTCGTCTGTTTCGACAAATTGGCCAACACAATCTGCCGAAATCATACTCCTACTGGTGCAGCCGATGCAAAACAAGGCGCGTGTCGATAAAATCGTTAAAGCTCGTGATCGTTGAACCGACCATGAGGTCCAATATCCTTTGTTACTACTGTCGTTACTAGCTCAATTGAAACCGTATTGAATGGAAAAAAAAGCTGTCGATTCCGTGACCGATGTGACCCCCGTAGCTCTCTTACCTGTAACACTGTGCCCGCGCCCACTCTGATTCTGTGACCTCATGGCGCTCTGCCGCCCGCGTCAAAGCCACAATCACATCGGGCGATCCGTCAATCGGCACTGCATTCCTCCGGTTGCATTGATCTCCGATTCCGGATGACGGCCGTGTTCGTCCTTAAGGGCATGACGAGAATGGATGCGGCCATTGCCGCAGGCATTATCGTCAATATCGCTAGTTCCGTTGGTATTGTCTTATCCAATAAGCTCATATGGGCGCGATACGGTACACAGGATTCTCAATGTCATTGCCATCGGCCTGATCTCGTCTCTATGTAGAATTCAATTTTGTCGTGACTTTATCGTTTTTACATTTTGTGACGACGTCGCTTGCCACTCGTATCCTATTACGGTTCGGGCTTTTCCAATATAAACCTGCCCCAATATCTGGTCTCTTACCGGTTTCAATCGGTACCCTTGGCAGCGTCGTTTTCATGAACCGTAATATTGCTTCATTCTCAATCCCATTATCTTCGACTGATTTCGACTATGGTTTAATAGTTAATTTAGCCGAGAACACTGTTGGATTTTATCAAGTGTCAAAGCTGGCCTGCATTCCTATCACATTATTTCTTGAATTTATCCTTTATAGAAAACAAGTTTCACACAACGTTCGGTTATCGTTAGTTGTAATCCTGGCTGGTGTTGGAATATCCACCGTTTCCGAAGTCTCCGTTAAAGGTATTTGCCAGGCCCAACGGATGACAATCTCTGTTGTACTAACCGGTGTTTCTCTAGCTTTTGGGCTCGTGCTCGGCTTGATTGCTGTTCTGTTCACAGCCCAAGGTCAAATATACACAGGGTTTTCGCAGCAGAAGATGGGTCTAGATTCAATGCAGCTCCTGCACCATACCAGTCCGCAGATCGCATTGGGGATGCTGGTCTGCATGTTCTTGTTCGAGGACATCGGTGAGGTGATGGCGTTTGAGTACACTCTGCCGCTGCTGGCGATGATCCTGTTGACCTGCGTCCTGGCCGTCGCCGTTAACATCTCCAACTACATGGTGATTGGGAAGACATCGCCAATCACCTACCAGGTCGTTGGCCATGCCAAAACTTGTCTCGTTTTAATATTAGGATTCACATTATTCGCTAATCCGGTCACGTGGAGGTCCATTTTTGGCATTATGCTAGCGTTAATGGGTGTATTCTTCTATGGCGAAATCAAAAGGAGCGAATCCAAATCGGCCCCTTCATTGCCGATATACTCTTCGTTGTCGAAAGAAGACGAAGCTGACGCCTAATACAGTATTATTATTATTTTTTTTGCCGAACTCGCCTTTCCTATCTTCTCCTAACGAAGGGTTTAATTGAAAGTCTAGCAAGAGCGTTTTCCTGCCGTTGTTTCGTTGAAGCGTCAATATGATTGTGATTATTGGTTGCACAAAAGACTTATAACAATGTTGTCCCCGTTTGTTTTATTGTTTTGGTTTCATTTCAATGAATTGAACACTGTAAACTACAATTAGGCGACGAGCAATCTTGTCCAAAACGCATCAAATAATTATTGGGGAAAACTGCCATTTATGATCGACAGGGTTCATGTTATCATACAAATGAGTTCAATATCTCCTGAACGGCTTCGTCAGGCAGAACCACTTTTGATTTGGTGAATATGTTCTGCTCGGGGATACTGATCCCATATTTTTTCGTCAACGGTGTCCAAACACGCATCCTGACGTTGATAAACCTGTTCACCCATCCCGATGAATCACGTTCAATGGTGAAAAACGCAAATCCGGTTGTCCCCGTTTTACCAATTGCTGATTTGACGCAACGTCATATTACATTGTCTCGCCAGCGCAGCTTTCACTTCGTTGTTCGGGTAAGGATAGTCCAGGTGTTCAAGGAACCATGTTTTTAACGGCTGACGATCGCCGTCGTCGTCAATGCTGCTGCCGCTCGTCGAATTTCGCAAAAACGCCTATTGTAAAAGGAACGTTCAATGATTTTAAGTTCTAGGAAAATTGCTGGCGATCGAACCTGGTTAACTTCCTGATTAGAATCGGCAACTTTTCGCCCGAACCGGTAGAGGATCGCATCGGAAACCGTCTCTAGCTCGTTCACTGTGACATCCTTTTGCAGCTGGGCGATGATTGATTCCGCCATCGTCTGATAATGGGCGATGTTTGCATCGATGATGGCGTCGGCTTCGGCACCAGCCGATGGGCCTATTTCCTAACCCCAGATATTCAAAACACGGCCAAGGGCAACGATTTGTGCTGATTATTACGATGTTGGAGCGCCGTTTTGGCAGAGTCATTTCTCTGTGGACGTCATTAGACGCTTGTCGGTATTGAGGCGATGGAGCAACATAGGTACCAAAATTCGGGCACGTGATTACGCTTAGATTGTTGAAGTGATCGCGTGACCAAACGATCACAAATTCAAGATTAAAGACCTCTTCATCGGGATAGTGGTTCGAAAGCGTTGACCGCGTTTGTACCGTAGCGCCAACAGGAACAGAGATCCGTTCGGTCGCCGCTGCGATATTCTTATGATTCATTTCAACAAGATGATCTTCTGAGCTCCCCTATCCCGATAACAGGGACTCTCGAGAAGTTGAACCCGAGCAGAAACTTGTTTGTCGACGGTTACCATCAGAGACCCCTTGATGATGGTTTATGGTTCATTGCCCGATTGGATTGCATCGGGAAGCAGTTGTTCATGTCCAACACAGTTGACATGGGTCATCGTGAACGCCTGTCCCGTGTAAAAATGCAACAATGGTTGCCCTAAACGCAATTACCATCTTCGCCGGCGTAGATGCTTCGAAAAGGTCTCTCTCTAGGAGGAGGTCTTCGACGAATTGTTGGAAAAAAGTCGATCTTCAATGAGTCGTTGGAAGAAAACGTAGAAACTTTCATAGTAGGGATGATTTCGTCAAGATGGAGTTCTTGGTTGATTCTATGTTGTTGATTGATCTCAGCGTTGTCTCTCTGTTTGCCTTTCCAATATGGAATAATGTCTAGAACAGGCTCGAAGGCAGAGGTTTCTGCAAGTTTGATTGGCGATGTGTCGTGTTTAACGGGTTGGGAGTCTGCTAGAACAATCCATCTGAGGCGTTCGACAGCGATTCCGGTAAGGCGCCAATAAAGCGGGATGTGCTACAATATCGGAAATTAATCATAGAAGGCGGGGACGTTTTGATATAGCTGGCGAAAACAACGACGAAACCCATATTCTTAATTGTTCGTAAATATCAAGGTAGTTTAGGCCATACGATCAGCTCTAGTTTGTATAATGGCCTCAGTTGCCCTTTATCTGGATATATCATAAACCATTCTTTCCTGCAACCGATCACCATTAGCGATCGTGTCCGTCCATCCAAAGTATTCATGAAATCACCTGTCTTTGCTCGTATGACTGTCATATCCAGGTTTAGGTGGCGCCATCTGCCAGAAATCCACGAATCGATGGCTACGTCCTATGCCAAACAGATCCATGAATTAACTGCATTGATGGCCTAGATCTTGCATATCGACCCCGTTTGTGGCACTGGAGAGCTCCTGGAGGGTGTCAAACGGGTCGTCGATATTCCTCACCTGGGAAACATTCGACCATAACAACGTGCAGCACTCGTGATGGCATTGCTGGATCTGTATCCGCTGCATTGTTGCCAGGAACGCCGACCGGATCTGGCTCGGGAATCGCCGACCTGCTGGTCGACAATTGCCTATCCGACGTTTGGTGATCGTCCAATAGATCGCCAGATAACTCCGGTATCAAATGTGTCAACGCTCGCGTGCAGGTTCGTGATATGTAAACCCTACGTTGTGTTTGTCGAATTGTCAATCGACCGATATTGTTTCTGAACGCCTTTACCCTAGTTTTGGGTCTCCATACCATCGATCCTTCTCGTAATCTGCCGGATTGTTGGGATGGGATATCGGATAGATCCCTTCAACGCACGCGTGGTCTATATAATCGCACGATGTCGTATAGAACCCGATACGACACGCCTTTTCAACCTGGCCACGATCGGACCGACTCGACAACGCCTTCCCGTACGCATCGAACGCGTCATCAAAATGCTTTGCGACCACCTGGGCACGTATTCAGACAGCAATCAAAGAAACCGCGACGAGCGCCTGGCGAACTTTATATATCTTATTGACCTGTAAGTTTCAATGAAACACCGACGAGAACGTATTGATAAGAATACCGGACCTGGACCTTTTGAATCGGTTTGTGTTGGCCCATATGAGCGAGTAGAAGGGATTTGGCCGTGATGAACTCGGGATCATACGCCGATATTTCGGCAACCAATCGAATGTTGTTGTTGCGATAGGATTCCTCATCTGCTCCCGAGGTTTATCGATCAGGCTGATAATGATAACGAGGGTTTACCGTCCTCGATGGCCAGGAGCCTGATCGCCTCAGCCATCCGTTTACGAGTATCGGAGCTGGTCACGTTTAGTAGATCATACAGATCCTGAACAGATGGTTGTCGGAAAAGATCAATGACCCCCCGAGAGTATCTCTCGCTGTTGAACCCGCACCTGAGTCTGTAATTGTAGAAGGCGTTGACCAGTGATCGCATGTCGGATAACCCCATCGGCAAATACATCGCCATTTGGGGAAAACGTCCGAATGAACTCGGCAACTGTAGCGATACTCCAAAGATGGGCACGACAACGACATCTGATGAACAGAAAACAAAAAACAAACAGTCACTGTACTGGCCCAGGGCGAAACCGTGTCGAATCATCTCCTGTACTTGTCTGGTATTAGTTTCTTGCTTCGTCCACCGTATTCCGGCCTGTATTTGACGTGCTTCTTCCTGCAATCGCTGGTCCACGACGCGTCGTATACTCGCCCGTCGTGATGGTAATAGGTCCCCGGGCCCGATCGGGATCCCGACCGGTATCGCCCAACGTGTCGGTCGCCCTGGTGGAACCGATATTTCACACCGTCCTCGACGATGATGGTCTGAGCGACGAAAACGCTTTCCCCATCTCCATCCTAGATTGCCACCGTGAAACCACCACAAACTTGAATAATCCTTTGCGATTTTGTACCTGTTTATCGTCCTTCCATTGCCCTTCATACCGATTTTCGTTTTTCCAGATCAATCGTCCTTTCCCATGTCGGCGTCCGGCGGACCACTGCCCAACGTAGTGCCATTGGCTCCGTTTGAGGTGACCCTGGCCATGTGGCTTCCCTCCAACCCATCCACCCAAATATTCATCCCCGTTACTGTACTGGATGACGCCATGGCCTCCCCCAGGACGATCATGATCCCAGGCTCCTTCGTACCGTGACAGATCCTGGTAGATCTGGACGCCAAACCCATGTCGTTCTCCCATCAACCATTTCCCTGAACGAAACCGCTAATTAATTGAAAAGCGGCGCGATTCAATCTAAACTGAACGGTGTGAACCCTGATAATTGGCCATTCCTTGTCGCAACGTCCCTGATCCATGCCTCATCCCCTCTTTATAATACCCATGATATTCTCGTCCGGACGCCCATCGATATTTTCCAAGCCCATCGTACATGCCCTCCTTCCATTCCCCTATTCCATCAACCCATCGTCAATCGCAGTTGTACCGATCCACGACCCCACCAGATTTACCGGTATATGTGTCGCCAGACCGGCAGGTTAGCACCCCTCTCCCATGGCGCTGGCCAAGCTTCCACCACCCTTGATAATAATCACCATCAGGCCAGATCTAGCAACACATTATTCCGGTCAAACATGGAAACACACCAATTGGCGAATTAGTTCGCCATACGGGCTCGTACGTATATTCCATAAACAGGGTCAACGCTCTCTTGAGCCGTTGGAAGGCGATTAACGGCGTTGAAATCTGATAGATCCACATCGTGTTTCGATCGCTCTTTGCGTCGGGATTTGTTCAGGAACGGTGGCGGCGGTAGGTCCCATTTACTGATGATCTGTACGGATAGGTCGTCATCCATGCATTTCTGGCAATCGAACACCGATATGGGTCGAGGGCGTGCGCGAGAGCATCGTTTTGCTAATAACGCAGCAGATGATGTAGCACGATCGTGAAGTATTTGGGCGATGGGCTCGGGAACGGGCCCATTAAGACGCCATGGAATGTCGAATAATGGTTCGATGCTTTTGTTGGCCATCGGGTTGAGATATTATAATCACGATCGAAAATGGCACCTCGAAGGGTTTACGCTGTTAAATAGAATATCTCATAGTCAAGCGGATACGCAAATAAAGGGCATTTGAGAGTATCAGTGGAAGATTTCATACACCTCAACCGTTTTGACAATGATGGAGTAAACGAGTGATTTATGGAGGAAACCTGGAAGATATGCCTAATTGCTGAACTGAAAAACGGAGGTGTGCTCGGGATAATTCGGCTTCAGGATCTCGTACTTGTTGATGGCATCTCTTAGAGAGATTCAGAGAAACATACTGTATACTTCGCACAAGTAAATTTTCGATCGAGTTCATTTGTGAACTAATTAAACGAATTGTACTATTACGTAAAACAGCATCAGATGAGGTCAAATATTTCGAAACTAGCACATTGATATATTCGATTACCAGCTCTGGCGATGTGAGTCGCGATAAGATTTCGACGATAAGTGAATCATGACTGGGAGGGTTTGGCAGCATCGTCCAAGAACGGATGAGCTCAAGAGGTACGTGATGGCCAGATTGTGCCAAGTGGAGCAGTATATGGAGCACCAGAGGGCGCCATCGAGGATTGAACGGGGTGAGCATGTGATAAAGCATGGGAAATGCCTGAATTCCGTGTTGTTCCGCTGTCGTAACCAAGGACACAATTGCAATGGCTAATGACAACAACGATGAGGGATTATCAGGCACGGTGTTGATGGCAACCTCCAAAAGAGAATTGAGACGGCAATCCGTAAGTTTTTCACTGCGGCCGATAATACTGGGGATAGTTTCAATGAGCAGATTCGAGTGCGGCGCNTGCCAAGTGGAGCAGTATATGGAGCACCAGAGGGCGCCATCGAGGATTGAACGGGGTGAGCATGTGATAAAGCATGGGAAATGCCTGAATTCCGTGTTGTTCCGCTGTCGTAACCAAGGACACAATTGCAATGGCTAATGACAACAACGATGAGGGATTATCAGGCACGGTGTTGATGGCAACCTCCAAAAGAGAATTGAGACGGCAATCCGTAAGTTTTTCACTGCGGCCGATAATACTGGGGATAGTTTCAATGAGCAGATTCGAGTGCGGCGCGGCTTTGGATATGGCCATGAATGCCGAAACAACAGTACGATCCACAACATTGTTGTTAATCAGGAAAAAGGGTTTGAATTGAAGCAACGATTGGAGTAGAGGATAAGCGAGAAAATGAGAAGCTAGCGACTGCATCAGAACATGGGAATTCAAAAACCTATCGAAAGAGAAGCTATCAGAGGCGACCCAGTCCGATAGAATCTGAATGGTTTCGGAAAGATGCGTTGAAGATGAGGACACTATGCTATGGACAGCCATGATAACAGAATCAACAGTGCTCTCGGTAAAACATGACGAGCTGATCAGAAACTGGAACAGAGATATATGATCTGATAATCCCGACATCAAACAGAATCGAAACACATCAGAATAATCATCCTGGGGATGAGCTTGCAGTAACGTTGTCATAGCGTCATCGTCAACAACATGAAGTTGGCTTAGATCGAAAAGTGATTGCTTTGCAGAGGAAGTTAGGCAAAATGTAGGTGATGACCAAACCGAGAGAAGCACCTGTGAGAGAGCAACAGCAACATTTCGTCGTCCCAGACGCGGTTTAAGATGTGCGGGGGAGAGCCCGACAGGATATATATTGTCATCCTGCAAGACCAACATTAGCAATTGGCGTGCAGCGCAAGATGAGGGCTGATTTAGCGATTCTAAAACTGGGTCTAGTAGATGATCGATGAATGCATGAGCATCGCCTGCTACTATGGAATACAACAAACTAGCGGTCTCAAGAGTATTATACAAGGTAAATATCTCGGTTATGAGAAGACTAGATTCCGGAGTCGAAGCTGAAAGGGAGCTGATTATGGAACTTAAAACTGAACTCAAGGAGGATATCGTCGTGCCATGTGGGTTGAGGATATGGCGGCAAAGCTGAATTCGCAAAGACAAAGGTGAATCGGCAGATAACAACGCTGGTGGAAGGTGTAATGACGTTTTAGGTAAAGTGGAAATATACTGGGATTGTATATCCTGTCGTGATATGAACAGACATGCTACTAGCAGTTGGTAATACTCGGATTGATGAATCTGATGTAAAAGCTCCAAAGACGGGCGAAGAAACGCTTTGGAGATTCTATGAAGAGCACATTGCGATATATATGGCAGTATAACAGGCACTAAATATGGGTTCGCCGTTAACAGATCGGCTAAAGCATAATCCAGAAGTGAAGCAGATTGATGGAGTTGGCACGGAATATTCAGGCCTGCAGCACAATGATCATGGGCTTGTATATCGGCCCTCAATAGGTGAATGCCATTCGGCACGAGTAATAATGATAACCATTGGTTAACTATGGCTGCCGTCGAATCCGGTGCAGCATTCGGCCTAACTCCTTCGTCCTTCAACATTACTTCTGCATTCAGAGATCTGACTGGTGACGGGGTTTTGCCATCATCAATTCGTCATCATCACAATTGCAAGAGCGGCGGCGTATTCAGAAGCTTTCACAATTGCTAATACGATAGTAAAGGTTCATTCTCTAGATTGTTGCAGTTCAAGTGCTTGTTTGATGTTTCACAGTAAAAGAGTTTATTTGCGCAAACTCTTCTTACATGGAGTACGTAACAATGAACGACTGGTAGCGGTTCAAAGCTTGCACGGTTCACAGTGATCGAACCTGTTGAGTCAAAAAGGGGTAATGGTCTGACGTCTGTTACATCACGTCTGTTACATGATGTCAATACACAACGCATAGTCGATTCCGAATTGAATTTATTGTTGGCACAGCACCGTCCCGATTATAATGAATAATGCTCATAATCGACGGCGATCGACAGCGACGCGGAATGTATCGCCAGCCTCCAAGTCGATGCGTTTGACCGAGGGAGGACCGTTCTGTGAGATTTCAGACTGCGCATGATCATGCGACTGATGACATTGTGTTTGTTATTGTCACATTTGACATATTCTGGGAGCGCATGCTGTGTGACTGCAGCCCTACCCAGTGTGCATTCCAGAGCCCTCATAATGTTTATGACGACACACCCCCTACATTAGAGTTGCTGCCCAAGCAAAAGAGGTTTTGATAATGGAGCCGTTCGATTCACTTAACGTTCAAAATCGATCGAACGAAAATGTGTCAGTTTCACCTTAACGTCGGCATCATATGGAAGAAAGCATTAAATGATATAAGGCTACAGTTGACCTGTTTATAATTACAGATCAATTTCCTGAGAATAACGTCTTAAACTTGAATCATAGTCGTGGATGAGACGCTCGATTTGTGCTATTTCGCGATGGATTTCATCATGCAATGCATTATGTTCCGCGTTGTCGGGATCTGGAGTGCCTAGCGTTTGGACGTGACGCATGACGTCACCCAACACGACCATGACCGATTGTGATGAATCTCCCCAGCTTTCGACGTCCTCGATCCTCTCGAAGAACCTGTTGATGGGATCATGGCAAGAGCCATCCGTCTCTTCAATACGAATATGCTCCTGATTTTGATCAGAATCACTTGCGATTTCATGATCATCATTATCAGCAGCGCCATCTATGATCGAACAAACTTCTGCACTGTTACTGTGAAGGATAGACGCTCTCAATGTCTTTCGCCGTTTTGGTGATGGTGTCTCGGTAGAAGAAGGAGAATCCTCGCCGAGAAACCCGACAGGGGATATGGCGGTCAGGTCGACGCTGGACTTACGCGATAGCGTTTTTGGCCGTTTAGTCGATGAGGAATTCCTGTATTGAATGGGGAGAGGAAGGCACTCAAGGTTGGTTCTTTCCAGTTGCACAACCAGGTGTAATCCATGCGGTCCCTGGTGAATTATCCGAGTCGATATTGGATCTCGTTCATGATGGGTGAACTTTGGTAAATGACTACTGGGAGCCGCTTTATGGGGCAAAGAGCAGATCCCTGGTGTCGTATTTACGATCACGTCGGTTGCCCCAGCTGACACGTCACCAACCCTTCCGATCGGCATTGAAAAGACTAGCGTCGCCCCTACAATGATGGGGACGTGGCTCGCTGCCAGAGCGTCAATGACGAACTAATAGGGCAATGTTGCTATGGAGAACCTGCTTCGATCCCAAACGATATCTCAGTTAGCGTGTGCCTAATGGGATCATCTACTCGTTAGTGAAATATCCTTATGACCGATCAGATCTGTCACTTACGATCAAAGTCCTGAAGATCTTAACCTCGACAAAAGCGGGAGCTTTAATCATCGCATCAGTCAACAACATGATACCACAGAAGAATTCTGCTAAGAAAAAATTGAAAATTGTCGGATATGAGTTTACAAAATAAAGAATACTGTCCAAATATGAACAAATATTGACGATTACAAGTCATTCGGAAAACGGAAAAGGTCAAGACATAATTTCTGTTTACATTATCCCTGATGAGTAAGCTCGATCAATGATGGAAGAACTATTTTTGGGGGAAATCACTATCTCTGGTTATGGTACTGCCTGGAATATCGGTTCGTGGATGATATTAAGTAGAGAAGCAACCCATTGAACATGACTATCAGTGATCTCCTGAAGTCTTTCAGTCACCGATTAGATAATGCACCACTTGATGAATGTAGCGGTATAAGCATTGAAGCTACCGGTAATGTGTCTTCTGGGAGTAATGGGTTGAAAATTTCACAGGTCCGCGCTTTGGGTTTCCAGTTCAGTACCGTTTTCCTTCATTTCCTACATAATCAACTGGAATTATTTGCAATCTACCTATGATGTTTGATCTGAAAAATGTGAAGTTCCTGTAAAAATTATTACTCCTATTGTATTATTTCAGAAAGGAACGTTTTTTGCCGGGCAGTTCAGATCTGACCGCCAAAAAGCTTTCAGTACATATCTGTATCGTTATGTCCAGGCAGTTACGTACTGTAGTCGTCACCGGCAGGAGGTCAGTTGGGGATTCGGTATTTTCTATAGGGTTCGTGGACGCGTGGTCATGCTCTAGAAGGATAGGAGACTCCAGTCCTGTACACACCGTTATATATCGGTACTGTATCAGGATTTAGGACGATTGCTGCTAGGCCATATTTCCCGGTTAAAACACGGCGAAGAACGGCCAATCTCCGACAATGAAGCTTGGACTCGTTTGGGGCAGTATTGCTGGAGCAGCCGCTGGTGCAGTAGCGGCCATTGCTGCGCTTGTTCCGGTTTACGGGAATCAGAAATCGAATGCGCCAATGGCAAATATTGAACCATGTAATAAACGGTTTTGTCAGTACTTACAGAATCCTCAAGGTTTATAAAATATTGCATTTTTTGAAACTCACATATTGACTGAACATACTTCTGTCTTAGGGCATTGGCTGTATACCAAACAGTGGTATTTCCTTATCCTCCTTAAAATCGGAAGGTGATTCGAACTGAATCTTGATTTCTCATGTCTTAGGAGCGTTCCGAATCCTGTGGCGATTTTGTTTATCTCGCACGGTCTCGGTGACCACATTTTAAGATATGAACATGTGGCGCGATACTTCAATCTTCACAATTTCAGTGTGTTTGGTGTTGACCATCAGGTTTCGGTTTAGATACTTTCTTTTTATGTGTCATTTATTTTTGAATATCCAGGGGCATGGACAGTCCCATGGCACCGAAATGTATGTGGAACGCTTTGATGACATAATCGATGATTACTTAATGTTCATTGAAAAAACGATGGCATCTTTGCCAACAGCTATTGCTGGCCTTCCCAAATTTCTCCTTGGGCATTCAATGGTATGCTGAACACGTGTATCTTTGAACCCTTTGACGGCATCTATGTGCAACTTAGGGAGGAGCAATTGCGATTCATACTGCCATGAGGTCTCAGAAAGGCTTTTTTGATGGAGTTGTATTGTCGTCCCCAATGTTGAAGGCAGACCCAGCCACCGCCACTCCGATGAAAATATACATTGCGAAGGTCAATATTTACAGCCGGCGTATTGTATAGCACTGAAATAGTTGCTGTTGGCAGTTATTATCAAAATATTTACCAAAACTCCCTGTTGGTTCATTGAGTCTCTCGCTTTTGACGGTTTGCGATGATGTCAAATATCAAGCGAAATCGGATAAGCTCTATATCAAGAAGGCATTGCCTGCCCGTGTTGGAAGCGAGTTGATCAGGGAAATGGAGTTTCTGCAAGATCATGCTGATGAAGTAGTTTTCCCTTATCATATATTCTATGGAACACATGACAAGATTACTGCACCAGAAGGCATGCAGGCTTGGAGCAATAATACACAGAGCGAAGATAAGTCGATGACAGGGTTTCCCGGATTGATGCACGAAATAATGAACGAGGTATGCTTGCAACACCAGTGCTAGAAACTTGCCGATTTCGACGCTCTTTTTATTGCAGCAAAGTGCCCAAGACGTTCTGCATGCAATGCTTACGTGGATCATGGGTAAAATGCCGCTAAAAGAAATCGGGGGTAATTGATGGATCAGCAAAGTAATAAATCCTTTCGAGATATCTTCAGGCTTCCCTGATTGCCTCCTGGAACATTGATTTGAGCAAGTGTCATGGGCTGATCTTTCTGGTTAAACAAACTGTCATTTCACGCAAGATGCAAAACACTATTGAGAATAAAGACAGCATGGAAATGATCTGTGAGCGCCGCCGCTACCGTCGTGTTGTTTCTTTT
>OUQQ01000167.1:0-27613 GCA_900404475.1 Spongospora subterranea | reverse complement strand
TATCTTCTCCGCAATCCCACTCGTTAACGAACGCCCTTGTTATGTCAATTGTGGTCACCATGAACGGACGGGAAGGAGTTGGTGCATCGACCATCAGAAAATACTCATTCTCTTCCTACTGATTTGCTGTTGGCTTTTTTAACTGCTCTTTCTGATTCTTCAATATTGATTCAATCTGTTGGTGTTCTTAATCGTTCTGACCAATAATTTTGCCAGGAGTAATCTGTGCAGCATTTCTATATTGACTCCAGAATTGGTTTTGGTATTGTTGTTTCATTGATCGTTTGTAGTAATCATGTGACTTTGGCCATATTAGTTCAGCTGCAGCTGATGGTTTGTTTATGCCAACGTCCTGGATTTGCAACCTTGCCGTGTAGCCGGCTGGAACGATATCGATCAGGTCATTCAATGCGTTGCGAGCGAGCACACGTTGTCTCAACGAGAAGAGACCATGATGGTTCGTTGCCACCACAAATACGGCAGGCGACCCGCGATTGCTGATTGGAAGAGGTGGCCAATGCCTGTGATCCTTTAGAAATGCCCACGATTTGGGCCTCGTGTGTGCCAGATTCAGTGCTGATAAGGTCGTTATGCCTTTGGGAAGCGCACTCCCGATGCTGTTGTCCTGGCATCATTCCAGGTTCAGGTTCGACGTTGTGATGGACCTTATCGTGTGATCGTTTTTACAGTCCCGTTCCCCATTGATTCTTTAAACTTTGTTGGCCCCATATCCTAGCTACCCAACGATCCCACCATCGTATGTCTTCTATCAATTGTCCCCCATTCCGCCGAGAAACCCATTCGTTTGTCATGGTGTATCCCGTCCCTCGTTCTGATAACCCAAATTAATTTGAGCCCAACGATTGCCTGCTGTTTTTTTGATATAGATATGGGGTGGGACAAAGTCACATTGATCTTCATCAGCGTTGGGATCTTTGGGAAAACAACAATTTCTGATAATGGATTGTGTCGTGTTGACCTGATCCACAACCAAGCTATGCTCTCATCCACTATCAGTTAAGAACACGTCTTCTGGGCACATCTGCCGCCGAATCTGGTCGGAAAGCTTCTTCACTGGTAATTGATGAGCGCATCACGAGCGGATATCGGTCGAAACGATCGGGTTGGACGGTTTTAACAAAGAAATCACAACGCAGTTGATCGTCAAATACTGGGAAAGATCAAACTGGAAAGATGGAGAATCATGTTCCGTGATGGGCCCGATCAAACATTAACGGTTCCCAGTACAGTCTTCGATGGCGATAAATGGTCCACAAATACCGGCGAGGAAGTGATGACGGTCACCTGTGGGGACGTTGACGAGCAATGTTTTGTTCCGGTGGCGCCATGACAAAGTGTCGCGTTAACTCAAAGTGTGCAATCCGATTTGATCGAAACTACAAACAAACCAAACGTGATCGGTGCCTTATGCTGTCGGAATTCATCCGCGAAGGTCGTGGCCGATGAACCTGACAGATTATCAAGCAGCGCCGGCTCTGAGTTTTCGCAAAACTGTAATCTTTCTCAAACGATCGCGGCTATTGCATAAACCGAGGTCTCGTGAAGCAGATTCAATAACATCACATTTACTTTGCCTTTCTCATTTGCCAAAGTTTTGGGCATGGATGATGGAGGCAAGACACTGCAATGGCCAACCTAGTTCGGCACTCAGAATACGCGGCTGTCAAGACGACTTGGCACCGTCCCTGGGACAACAATCGTTGACGTTGAATGTCGGGTAAGTGGATTATTCCGCACCCGCTGCAGGAGTGATTCGACCAGATCACTATCAGAACAGTTCTTCCAAACTCACCAATGATGAAGTGTAGAAACTGTCGAAGCACACGCTGACCCTGCCTTGCCCATATTGACAACCAAAATAAGTTTTTGAACCTTCTGGACATGTTGTGGCTCAGGCAGCTGAAGTACCTGTTTTAGGAAAAACGTCTCCAGAGAACACATCGTTGAGCCCTCAATTTCTCCAACTTCCAAAATGCCATTTGAAATTGACAAACTCAAATTTTGTTTCGTCGGGACTTTACTTGTCGCGTCGGTGGGGCGTGAGTCAATTTCAGGGAAGTATCGGTCGATCATTCCGGAAGGCGATCCTGATCGGGGATTGGTGATGAAGACGGTCTGGGCGATAACGATCCTGATTGTGGTGGTGAGCGGCCTGGGCGTGGCGCTAGGGCACATGCACCACCCCCATCATCACTACAACAACCTCGACATGAACAGCGAGAGCGGCGTCAAGACCATCCAAACCCCCATGGGCAACACGATCACCAACTTCAAACGCCTTCACAAGACCAGCCACCGAGATCATGATTGACCAATCCAATGTTTCCCAACAATCACCATAAACGTCACATTTTTCTGACAATCTATTGATGACGATCCAATGTTCTCTCACAAACTCAGTGTTTATTTGGATTGTTGGTGAACAGGACGGTAGCGCCAACAGGGCGGTAGCGCCATCTCAGATTGGTGGCAATCCCGCTGTCTCGTTCCCAACCACCCCAGTCACCGGTAATGACGATCCTGGCGTCGGCATTGTCTCGTTCATTGCTCCTCCTCCTCCGGTTCCCAGCCCGCACGTGTTCTTCGCCAACAGCGCGTTCACGGTCAGGGTGATGTTCGGGCTGAACTCGGGCGCCGCCTTCATCGTCGCCGTATCCTGGTAGGCGGCCAGGAAGTGCTGGCCAAACCCGCCAAACTGGACGTTGATGAAGGCGGAGGTGGGATCTTGACAGACCTTGTTGACCCAGACGGCCATGGTGCTGATGTTGGTGGTGGCGTTCCTGGCCAGCTGGGTGGCGATATCGGCCGGCGTCTCGCAATATGGCATTCCAGAGATGTTCAGGCACTTTGGCACAGCCGGGTCGGCGATCACCCGAACCTGGCAGGTTAGGAGCGGGACGTCGTCCTTAACCCAGGTCGTGTTGTCCCAATGGTACGTGCTCGTCTCGTTGTTCATTTGGACCAGGATGATGCCGCCCGCCACCGGCGTGGCCAACGAGAACTCCTGGCTGGCTCGCGGGTCGGCGTCCACTAGGATGAACGCGCTCTTCTCACACGTGAACTCGATCGCCGACGAAATGGTGACCAGGGCCAGTAGGACTGAAAGCGCAAGCTGCGACGCACCAGATACCATGATGTTTGTAAAGTGAATCGAACGTATCGGAATCGGAGCTGATGGACCTATCTCCGAATGGAGCAAATATGGTCCGGCGACTCCCTTTGCAACCGATTCAACCTGATTGACTCAATTGAGTATCCACTTTCAGGTTCATGAGGTACTTTTTTGTTTGTCCTTGCTGTGTTAAGACATGTAGATTGTTTAGAACACCATTGGTACTGGTGGGGGCTGAAAAGAACTGTGGATAACAGGTCTTCCTGTTGGTGATTTTACACCAACTGGAACCAAAACTGGAATCAGCGTCAGGTATCGGTGAGGTACGTTCCATTATTAGGACAGCAATGAACTGGTCATAGGCGCTTCCAGGAAGGCGACGAGGTGTCAGCCAGTATAGTTGTGAACCATTCCATAGATCGTATCACAATTTGAAAACCTTTGAACAGCGACTTAATCCTGAACATGTACTCCCATGGCCAGTTAAATATTTGTTTTGGAAATGACGGGCGCTATTTCAGTGCAATATTCATATCTTAACGGAATGAACAACCCATTGATACACACCAATGATTAAATACCGCAAGGAAAACCAGTCGTGGAGCTTCATACAACAAGCAGTTGCCGATGGGGGGTTTAATGCATAGCGCGTGCGATCACGTTTTAGAGCTGGTCAACTACGTGAAGGCGACGACGTTGGCCGCCGGCCACTTGAACTGGCGTCAGCCCATCGTCCTAATCATGGCATTGGGCCAGGTCGCCATGGCCATCGTCACCTATCGCTCCCGAACCCAGCTCGATATCCAGGCCTCGTTACTCTGTATCATCGGTAACAGAAACTCGCCCAACGTTGCCGGGCACTACGTTAACTGGTCGTGACCTTGTGATTCCGACTTGGCAGGCTCGCTGATGTTGGCATCCCCGCTGCTGAACCGACTGTTGACGAGCTGGTGGCCAGAGATATGGTCATCGCCAGTGCTGGAGTCGTCCAGCCAGTTCATGGCCGTCGTCACTACTCCTCTCATCCCGATCGCCGCATTCATATTCGTAATCCGCCGGTTCTGTCTGTCGCTGGTCGGACCTGACACGCTCTGTGTGTGTGTGTGTTGTAGTTGAACGGGCTGTACCGGTTCATACAGATGAAGAAGGTGCCTGTAGCGACGCCAGTCAAAAAATACGAGTAGTTGGTGGAGCTGTTTATGTGAAGAGAGAGAAAGAGGAGAGAGAGAGAGATCCTATACAGTCGCATTGGTATTCGCAATAATTCAGTAAATCAAGACCGTTATCTGAATTATTTTTGAGACGCTTTCGTTTTCTATTCTCCCTTGATGCGAATGAAGTGCTTTTAAGAAGTGTTTATGGGCGGATGCTTTAATTACATTGAAGCGATGGGTTCGGTATTGAAAGAAGTGTTGTGTTCGTGAGAGTTCCCGAGTACACCATCATGGCTTCAGTCAACCCATGAAGGATTTCATCTGTGTCCACAATGCGGCAAAGTCGGAAAACAACAACAGGCCGATTAATTGCATTATTGACACACACGTGCATCGGATTGCATGGGCGGTCTGTGTCGGACAACCTCGTGACGACCATTGTGGAATACGTTTGTGGCCGGAGGCCGACAATATTACCGAGTCGCTTTCGCCCTTTCTGGAATGGCAGACGATGCTGGTTTAGCATCCACATAAACGATCACTGGGAAGATGAGAGTGGTGCTCTGAATCAGGATCATAACACAGGTTGGTGCAGGTGTTATCGCTCATGCGCAAGCGGTCAACCACGTGCATCCGATCATCTCAATGTCAAACCTGACCCGAATGCGAATTCTCCGATTTGTCAGACCGCCGCCGGGAGTGGAGAACCAGAGACGAGTATGATCGAGCTGTTGCCAGCAATTGACCCGATGCGGATCGAACCTTCGACCAAGCTACAGTCGTTTTTGGCGCAAGCTCAACAACAAAAGGTCTTAGGAAGTCGCAAGGCGGGCCCTAAAATTCCGACGATGTGTTCGACTCTTTAAAGGCACGGCTCAAGGATCTCGGAGGTTCACTCTTATCAACGTCTGAATCTGTAACTCAACAAATAGGTCATTCAGCGGTTGTGATATTGTTTAGAATATACAGTACCCACCAGTGTAGTGTAGCGTGTCTAATATCGCCATGTAACGAGACGGTGAGATCTAAACCACGGCAGAGGTAACGTAACAGTGTTGATTTGACGTGTCTGATATACGATAGCGTCACATGTAACGTGAACAATCTACAGAACCCACAACAGTAAAGTAAAAATAGCGTGTCTGATAGCGTTATAGGTAACGAGACGATAAGATCTACCCCGAGACTGTAGCGTGTCTGATAGCGTTATAGGTAACGAGACGATAAGATCTACCCCGAGACTGTAGCGTGTCTGATAGCGTCATAGATAACGACAGTAAGGTCGTAACGAGAGCTGTTCACTGCTGCTACTGTAGTGTATGTAACTATCACATTCACACGAAGAGTATCATTCATTCCAATTGCCTTTCTTTGAAATGTGGTTTTATAAAAAATACGATGACAAATGCGCAACAAGCCCGTTCAAAGGCCACTTTGGCCTCGGCAAATTCGCGCGTTTTTCCGGATGTCCGAAGGGTTGGCGGGGTGGCAATCAATCGGGACTGAGGAACCCCGGCCCGAGTTCCTCAAGAGGCCGCTCTGGTGAAATCACTGGCTAGGGGGAACTCGTCCAAAAAGGGTAGGGGATCGGTTAATGGTCATACAGCCCCAGTGAATTGGTCCCCATCAAATGGCTGGCAGCGATCTGTTGAACAGCACCATTACTTCCCATCATGAACTCGAACAACGCCTTCTCATATCGGAAGATGATTTGCCTCAAGGAAAAGTCCTCGATCGTCAGGTCTCAAATCCTTTTATTCTCGCCAATTTTGTCTGCTGCTGATATCGGATGGTGAAAGGGGCACGGGGCGGTCTATTACCGGTCATATGATGGGACAACAATTTATCGAACCGCTACAGATTTAGTAAAATGCCGTGTTCAATATCCCAAAATCCAATCCTTGCCGGCACCGATCGCCAAATTTTACAATGAGCAAAATGCTCAGATTGACGATATGATACGTATGGAACAACATATCCATAATGTCACCGCCGATGTTGGTCGCTTTTCGTATTATTTAGACACATGCGCTGATATAAATATTCAGGTGCGATCACCCGGTGAAGGAACCGATCTTGACGCTTTTCACTATCATAACGCTATTCCCCAAATGTCTGAAGATGGTAATGATCATGTTCAAGTTTTGCCTCGCCAGTTGAAAGAATTCGTTTTTTTTTATTTTGATTCTGTTTCTACTTCTGCTCGAATTATTTTATATCTACTGTGGAATTGTTCCGACTTTTGTTACCATCCGGTTTTTTTTCTTTCGAAATCACGCAATAGAATTGTGGTGCTGGCAATTTATTGTTGAATTAGGCGTTGCCAGACCCGTTGGGTCATCGTTGACTCAAAGATTCTGGGAAACCCAAGTATTCTATGCCGTCGTATCCAGTATTGTATTCAATTGTATTCTCGCGGGGTACCTCGAAAATCTGGTCATCTGCCCTCGTAGTTCCTTAACATCGATCGATCATAGGTTGAATGTATGGCTGTCGTTTCGGACTGGTTCATTATCGATTGCTGCCTCAACCGCTGATACGGCGTTGGACTTGCTCACGTCGACAATGCTGTTTATCAGCGCTCGGCGTCGTGGCCAATCCGATCCCTATAACTACCCATATGGGAAAACACGAATGGAGCCAATTGGGATCTTATTGTTTGCTGGTAATATACCGTTTTTGAGAAGAAAATGTGTCTTTGGTCTCATGTTCCGATGCTCAGTCATCATGGGAATGGCATCGTTAGCCATTGTTGGCGAATCAATCCATAGGCTCATTACTGGAATCGAATCTAAAGGACCTCATTGTTCGTTTTCATTGACTTCCGCAACGTTCTCTGCAGTGTTTGTTAAGTTTGTTTATCAGTGATTGTGACGCCCGGGCTCATATTCCTGATTGTTTTTCTTGTTAATGTGGTCTGTAAATTGATTGTTATCTTCTACTGTCGTCTGGTTGCTCGCCACGCGCCCTTCGGCGGATCTACTTGCCTCACTGTTGCCAAGGAGCAGAATTACGACTTGGGTATAGATATCATTCAGTATTTATAGTTGTAATTTGCATTGAAATTTTCTCGTTTAGTGACATATACCGGCGCCTTTTTAGCAGCGTGTCTAGCTTCATTTTCAGCAAAACTATGGTCAGTGGAAATCTTTTTTCTTGTTGAATCCAACAGTTGCAGCGCTCGGCAATTTTCGATTCCGTTTGTTGCGATAATCGTTCGGTCATTTTCGATTTTATGACTGTGATGTTCATTCATATTGCGGGTTTTTGGTTTAGGTTCATGGATCCGGTGATTGCCATTGCCCTCTCATTCTATGTGGCGTTAAACTGGATCTCTGACGCCAGAGAACATATTCAGCAGCTAGGTAATCTTTCACTCTTTGTTTCGGTTCTGTTTTCTTTGCACTCTGTTACTTAACTCATCTCGACACGATTGGCCTTTTTTTAGAGAACAATCCTACACCTCTACGCTGTCCTTTTTCTATTGCTGACGAGTTATCTGGCATCTGGTTTATAGTAGGGAAAAGTGCAGGTCGGGCCTTCATCAGTCAGGTGACTTACCTGGCATTACGTCACGACGCCAGAATACTATTTATCGATGACGTGAAGGCTGTCCATTTTGGCGAAAAGATCATGGTAACACGTCTTTGGTTTTTTGCCGCCACGTTTTTTTGTGTAGTTCTGACGTGTTTTTTTGTTTGGCAGGTTGAAGTTCATATTGGCCTTCCAGGCGATATGCTTTTGCAAGATAGTCATGACATTGGTGAGAGTCTACAGATCAAACTTGAGGGGCTAAGCTCGGTGGAAATCGCCCATGTTCATACGGTTAGTGAAATGTCGTCCGTGTTGTGGCAACAAAAATATGTTGATGATCGTACGGATTCGCACAGGACTATGTGTATTGTCATCCATTCAAAGAGCATCGGATAATGTTTCTCCATCAACCAACACCAGAAGTCTAGGTGAACTCTCCCGAATCGACCGCAATAAACCGAAACTTACAATTCAGACAGATGAAATACTTTTTCAGAATATTCTCCTTTTCTGTGTTTTGTATTCATTATCAATAATAGTTTTTATTCATTAATAGCATCCCTGTCGCCAAAGCGTCGGCGCCAGAAACCCTTTCATTATCAGGTGAAAGACAGCGCTGCCAAACTATTACTCAATTGGTCGGGCCCGCAAAAAATCTTTCCGACTCGGGAGTTTTTCATTATCTTCTTCGCAATTTGACTTTTATCTACCATCCATAGTCTTCTGGTGTTTTCTCATAGTCATTCTTTAGACAAAATCCATCGCTGGTTTCTCAAACTCGACGGCAACAATTATGTTATTGAGAGCATTATAGGGCGAAGAAAAACATATGGACTGCTATTGGCACGCGATGGTCAGCGTTTGAGACGCCAGCGACATAGTTTGGTCTAAGGAATGACGATGAAGAAAAACACCAGAAGACTGTGGAGTGTGGACAAAAGTCGGGAAATGGGTAAACTCGGGTGCACAAAAGATACTCACAATCTTCAACACATAGTTTCCTTTTCAAGGACTGACCAATCGAGATAGGAATCCTCAAATGGCAAAGGCTTATGGCGTTGACGGATCCAGTAAGCCTGGCTAGCATCCTAAAACATACAGGGAACACGCGTCCGGCTACGCCAACGTAACTGCCTGACGAATCGTGGGCTAAAGCGGCCTCGAAGCTTTTCCCCTGTGCTTCAAGTTCCATCCCACGTCCTCGAGTCTCATCCTGGTCTGGCTGCCATTTATGTTTGGCGCGCCGGAAGTAGTCGGAGGGGAGCAAGAACTTCAGCGAAATGTGGAATGGCGAGACGGATAGCGGCACAAAGGAATCGCATCGATCGACCAGCATTAGGATCGTGACGGATTCCATGCGCCCAGAACATAGTTTCGCACCACAGCGCTTCCGTTGAGATGAAGACAACGACATGCCGATGCTGACGATTTCAAGTTTCTCTGAACGCGGTGTTGAAGTAAAAATCAAGCTGGGGAAGGTCACACGACCCTGATCATCAGGAAATTGTCCCAGAATATCATCCAGCCATACCAATAGCTTCGCAGGGGTCAAAATCCTGTTTTCGTCCCACGCTGAAAAGGCGAAAACGCCATTCGCGTTTTCGTGACGAGTGAGGTCTGCGGTCTAAGTCGAAGAGGATCCTGCGATGTCGGGGAATCTCAATAGAAGATCGGTTGCAGAGTACGCCGAGCCGGATCACACCATCTCCTTCTGATCGACCTGGGGCATCACTGGCCATCACCGCCAAAATGACCACGATCGCCGGCCAGGCGCTGAGCTATTCGACAACCGAGGCGCGTTCCGTTCCTCATCGCGTCGAGTCGCAATCGCCGCCCGCGAGACCGCCCTCGACCCATCACCGACCATTGCGCCCCGTCATCATGCGATCGGGCCTGGCCGTCCTCGAGGGCGTTCCATGGACGATATTCATGTTGATCGTGACGATCGCCTCCTTGTTCATCGACGATATCCAGGCGACGTTCTTCAACATCTCGTCGGACGACGTGTTCGGCTATCTGAGCCTATTCATCCTGATCGTGTTCGCCATCGAATGGGTCGCCCTGTCCGTCTTCAACCCAAGATACCTCCTGTCGTTCTTCTTCTTCCTGGACCTGGTGTCGACCTTGGCGATACTTCCCCAGATCCCATGGCTGGCGAACTGGGTCACCGGCGCCAGCGTCGTCGGGTCCATGTCGAACCGGCTCGTCCTGATCCGGGCGGCTCGCGCCTCCCGAGCGGGATCGAGGGCCGGCCGCTTGTTGAAGGCGGGGCGAATCCTGAGAATACTGAGGGTAGGGAAGGTCTATGCCTTTCTCGCTCAGCGCAAACCGGTTCAGGTTCGGCAACAACAACACACACACACATTGTCGCGAACACAATCGTTCATTCGTTGGTTTCGGGGTTGTCGATGTTGTTGACCGGCGAACAGTTGTTGGAAATGCGTTCTCGGCTTTCAATCGAATGGCGATTATTGTGTCACGATCTGATTGAACGAACAGGAAGTCGCTCGCCGTAGTGGAGGATGGTTGAACCGATTTCGTTCGGCTAAGCCGTCCAACGCCCCTGAGATGTCGCGGCCCCATTCCTCGCGACGCATGTCGACGTTCCCGTCGCTGAAGGTGCTGGAAGCGGACGCGCCGCAGAGCAAGGTCGGCGTTAAGCTCAGCGAGTTGACGACGCAACGTCTGGCCGTGATCGTCCTGGTCATGTTGCTGGCGATCCCGATCCTGCGCCATCACGACGACGTCGTGGCGCCGCTGGTCGCGATGGACGACTTGATGGCGCTAAGCAACAACGCCACGGCCACGGGGGAGACGTTCGCGTTGGCGTTCAGGGCGTTCCTCGAGTTCAAGGATAAGCACTCGGTCCAGGAATGGAACGTGCTGTTGTTGCGAATTTCAGGTTCAGCTCATCAGCAGGTTTTCGTATCGGATCAGATCGTCTCATTTAGGATCAGGTAAATTTTATCGATTTCATTCAAACGAGTTCCTGTTTGCGCATTGTTCTTTCACCTTTGTTGGACTCTGTCCACCATTGTCATCGAATATTCGTCGCACTATTTCGATAGTTTTTGAGCTTTCGCGCGTAAATTTCCCGGAATCGGTTTGTTGTTTTTCGCGTCAGTTTTCGTGACCGCCGTTGCTTAGTGAAGTGGCGTCGTATTATGTGAGCGACGGGAACGAGTCGATATTCAGCGACCTAAGCCGATCGCGGAAGAACGGGTGGCTGAGCATGATCCTGACCGTATTCGTGGTGGTGATCCTGTCCTGCGGGTCCATGGTCTTCTCCCGCGATACCGAGACCCTGATTATCGCCCCGATCGAACGGATGATCGTCCTGATTGATCGTCTCCGGAAGAACCCTCTGGTTCGGATCCCCAAACGTCGTTTCTGTTTTTCTGAAAACAAAAATTCGTGAACAACGTTTCAGTTTCGTCGACGAACTTCGTGCGATGATTTCACGTTGATCGGTCCGTGTGTGTTTTAGGCTCGGCGACCAGCGAACGCCCAAGGCGGTAAGAAAGACGACGTCGCCACGATGGAGACGGGAATGCTAGAGCACACATTGCTCAAGCTGACCGCCTTGTTGCAGATCGGGTTCGGTGAAGCCGGATCCGCCATGATCGAGAAAAACATCAACGCCAACGGTAAATCTCCAAACACAGTTCTCGTCGGATTGGGAAATGGGTTTATCGTTTTGAGTTTGTGGTTCGATTTCTGGGCTCGCTCCAACGTTCGTGATCAGGTGAGCTGAATCCGATGATCGACGGCCGTCGAATATTGGCCATCTTCGGGTTCGTCGATATTCGCGGGTTCGCCACGATCAACGAACGCCTCGAGGAGAACATCATGCTGTTCGTCAACGAGGTACTGGGGGGGGATCATTCAGCGGCAACACGTCGCGGTTTCGACCCGCGCCATCTGTGCGCCCTGATCGTGTGTTGGCGAATGTTGGTTCAGGTCGCCGAGATCGTTCACATGGAAGTGCACAAAGCTGGCGGGGCTGTTAATCGTAATCTGGGCGAGGCGTTCCTTCTCGTCTGGAAAATCCCTCAGGTCAGTTCGCCCTGGTCCCAGATCACGTTTTCGTGCAGTTCGTTCGTTTTCGTGAGGATCAACGGTTTCCGGTGAAACTAGTTCCTTGGCGATTGTGTTTTGTCCTGGACAGACTGAGGTGAGATGATGGATGGGATCGGGCTGAACGGCGAATGTGGCTCAGATTGTGAAGACGGACGTAATGGAGAATCTGCTGGCGCGGCAGTTCCAGACGAAGGACGACTTCACAGACCTGACCGGTTTATCGCCCAAAGAGATCAAGTACCGTGTTTGGGTTTTTATCACGGCCGTTTTCCTCGATCCACCTCATTTGTTTTCGATGATCGAAACGAATTTCGGCAAAACAACATTATTTAGCTTTGTGTTCACACAGAAACTCATCTGCTTTGACAAATCGCCGTTGCTGAAAAACTGTTGATTGCCGATGGCGATGAGTGGGATCTGAGTTGGATGTGTGATAGAGCGGTAATGGAGACACAGCACTTAGCCAGCCAGGCGTTATCGGCGTTCATTCGCGTCATCTGCTCGTGCGCCAATCCGTCCAGCAACCTTCAGGAGCTCATCAAGCGATCCGAGCTGTCCGAGGTTCGGTATAATCTCGAAAACCGATGTCGTCGTCGCCGTGTGTTTTTGATCGGTCGCAACGATTTCGCCCACGACAGGTGTTCCTGAGCGGGAAGGTGCCGATCGGGTGCGGTCTGCACATCGGCTGGGGCATCGAGGGCGCGATCGGATCCCGGTTCAAGATCGACGCCTCGTACCTGTCGCCGCACGTGAACACGGCCGCGAGGCTGATGGCGGCCACGAAACAATACAACGTCCCTCTCCTGATATCGGGACAATTCTGGTGAAAACAAAACATCAAACCCAATTCATTTCAGCCCAGGATTTACGTTGACGAGATCTTTCGAATTCGCATCATATGGACATTTGTGCGATTGAAACTGTTCTGAGATGATGATCGTTGTAGGTCGATACTGCCGAAAACGCCGCGATCGCGTTGCCGAATCGTGGATCGGGTGTCGGTGAAGGGGAGCAACGTCCCGATGACCATCTACACGTTCGATATCAATACGGTGATGCTGGTGAGGAATGTCAAACCGAAGGCGCTGGCCCTGATCTCCATGACCAAAACCGCCATCGAACGACGCCGCGCCGAACACCAGACCAAGTCCATGATCCGGAAGGCGAACGCCGATTTCGAGCGCGATAAACTGTTGAGCTCGCTCCAGGTCGGGATCGTGAAACCGTTCAGGGAGAATAACGAGATCGGGATCAGCGAGTATCTGGACGGTGACTGGGAATCGGCCCTGAAACATCTGCAGACGACGTTGCGGTTCAAACCCAGCGATGGACCGACGGAGAACGTGCTCGAGTTCATTCAGGCGAACGGCGGGAAGGCACCTGAGGACTGGAGAGGATTCCGCCCATTACAATCCAAATGAATCCGGATCGCGTTCATCCATTAAATATAGCATCATCAGTGTTGGCGATTTCGTGTGAGCAAGCAGAATATCGATCAGAAAACGACACCGTTTGATCTGTTGCTGATACCGTGTCCGGAATGTCAATTGTGTTTACCTGCAGCTGATTGTCCAGATCAGACAAACAGTAGAACAGGGTGATGAAGTTGCTGTGTGATAGAATGACCGGCCCATGTGTCAACGGAGGGGTATTCAACCGGGATTGGGTTTTCCAACGAACGGTGAATGAAGTCTGGGAATGAATCTTTCACAGGACAGTTGTATCGGATTGCCAGTAGTTTCAGATAGTTCTTCTCGGTTTGAAGTTTGAGGTGAATCCGCAATCCGCAGCACACAAGAGCAGAAGAATCATCGTTATTCGCTTGTTGTCGAAAATCCTCGTCACTGCAATTGGCTCAAAAATGGACGAAGAACGACCGATTTTGTTTTCTTTGAAGGTTTCTAGTTGTCCAGCGCGACAGCCGACCAAAATTTCAAATACGTAATATTCAACGCAATCAAGCAGTAGCTGATGAAGACCTGATACTCATTTATAATAAATCTAAAGCGAACGCTTTTTCTGTCCTGTGATCTGCTGTCGACGTTGTGTTCGCTTCTTGAACATGACGCGCGTCGTTGCAATGCCGTTTCCAATTCCGAGTAGGATTATCAATAATCCATTGACTACCATCTGTACTCCAGGTTCAAACACTAAAATCCCAGCAATGGCGTTGAAAGTACATTCCACCCGATTTCATGTAGCTGCCGCGATTTCAATAAGAGCGTAACGCCGGTGAAAACTTGACAAACCTATCGGGAGATTGGTTCATTCACGATAAGTCAACTGGCTCAAGATAAATTACGTAAGTAAGATACAGAAGAGGAATAAGAATCGCTAAATCGGTCGGCTTCTCCACGATGGTCTCTGATGAAGAAATGTCGAGCTCTCCCGCTTTACCTAAACTGGTCCTACACCGATACGAGACTACCATTATATAACAAAACCAGCTAGAGTATGAAATCCACGAAATTTGTGTCTATCGCAAGAAAATCAAGAGCTCACAGCACAAAACAGAAATATATTTTTTCTCAAGCCGATTTGAACAAAAAGGGGGAGTGCAGACAGATATATCAACTGCAAAATAGATCACCGAAGATAGCTTACCGGACATAATGCCGTCTATTTTGATATTGTGACTGAAGAATCATTATGATTCCCTGCCAGAACATCAGCACGGCAAAGTGACCGACGAACCAACGATCTATTGTCAACACATTGGTTTTTGATTACCGGCAGCAAATGTTTGATTACATCCAGCTGTATCAGGCCACGTTAGGGTAATAATGCAACTGATGGCGGCAATGTAATGATGCACAATCCACCACTGCTCGATTCGACTGCCATTGCATAGTAGCAACCCTTCCCGAAGCGATAACGACACATAGAAATAGAGAAGCCATAACTGATGTAAACTAGAGGGGATAATTTGCAATCGATCAGCACAGAGCTTCGCGCAGCAGGCAGATAACAGTGTTGATAAAATCGGACGATGAACCAACAGATCTGGGGCCGAAATTGCACTATGATAACGTACATTCCAACAAAACGGTTCTGTACTAGCAATAACTGTATAACCGGAAACGCCATGAAGATAACAGTAGATCTGGCTTTAAAGGTATTGTACGAATTCTTCATTGCAAACAATTCCGAACGCTTCCAAACTATAATGAGCAGAAACGTCATCACACAGGAAATAACTGAATGTTTTGACAATTGCCAATTTTCACCTTTGGTATTGATGCGTTCTCCTAAAAATAGTCGAAGGCAGCAGGTCCCGCGACGTGGTTCTATTGTTTTTAAACGGTCGAGATGTTGGCGAATAACTTCCAAACGCGACTGGAAAGCCTCGACTTGTTCAGGAGCCAGGTTCGGTCGCAACTCCGACATTAGATCGAGCAGGTTTCTGCTTTCGCGGTACTAAGAAAGACGTCAACTGCGATAATTTCACAACAAGCCGAACAAAACCCTCACTTGGCGTTTTCCTTCATTAGAAATTGCTTCGAGACTGGAAAAGCTCGAGTTTAAAGTTTCTAAAGCGGAGGACAGCTTCATGTCCAGCACGGCCTATGTACGCCAGCTTTAGATGTAGGCACGGCGATTGAAATTCCCAGAACCTGTCCCTTCTCGTAGTCGGTCAGAGCCGAATCGAACATGGCGACTTCATCCTCCATAATCGCTTGCGTTTGTGGATATGATGAGGACTCCCAGTGGGCACTCACTCAATCAACTGCGAGTGCGCACCATCATCGCGCGTCCTGGAATATGCCGTCGGCGCCTGTCCATCTGACAGCTGGGCGCGTCTACAATGTACTGTACCACTGGTCAGTAATAATTGATCTACACCGTGTGACTGCTGTATTTAAGTGTCGGCCACCCCGCACTAGCGGTAATTTTCAGTTGTGGACCGTTAATGTGCAGTACCGCACCGCACTTGATGATCAACGGTAATAATTGCGCGCCGTCGTCCCCACAGTCAACTGCATTTGGTCCAGCGCCAACGCCGCGTGAAATTTCCTCAGATGAGGGAAACGACGCTGGTCTGAGACAGTTGTCCGAATTTGGTCTAGGACACCGGACACAACTGGGTCACGTTTTTGGGACACTTGGAGCTTACAAGCACAATTTAGCGACGACGAATGTAATCGCCGGTCGTCCCGATCGCCGCTGCACCCCACTGACGATCCGAAACAGCGGTGTTTACAGCCCTGCGGACGCTTTCCTGAAAGACAGACTTTGGCGAGGGTCGTTCCAACAGTGTTCCTTTTCCGTTATATTTAGGAAGCACGAAAATGTGGCAAACATTCCCGTCAAATGCGAAGCGTTGCTTTGAACTCGAAGTTCATCCCTGAAAAGAAATCTGATGCCAATTTTACTGCGTTATCAAATTTCGTTTATTGAAAGTATACGTTAAAAGGCGATGTCTGTGTTAGATTGCAACAGACACAGTTTTGTCGTTGATCGCCGAGTTCTCCATGATGTCGTATCTCGGAACAACACTCTTTAATGTCTTATCATTTTCTTACCAACGCCATTTGTTTTTTTAACCACTCTAAACTAGCACATATTTGCATGTCCAGCGTCTATTCATAACGAGAGCTGCTACGCTGCCGCTTGGATCATATCCTTGTTGATACCAATATCGTCAATGAAATGGGCACTTCGCAAATGGTTGTGCAATGTGGTTTTACGCGACGATCCCATTCCACAAATTGCGCAATGGAACAGCTTCAACCCTGAATGCACTCGCTCGTGTCTCTACGAAAACCATTTCAGCAACGGGGTCGCAATGGTCGACGAAAACCATCCACCTTCAGGTTGGATTTCTGCGAAAACATTCTCGGGCACAAAGTGCAATGAAACGGACGTTCACCGGTGTGGGTTCGAATATGTGTCACTAAATATATCGTCAATGAAAATATCGTCGAAACGACGACGGATTAACGACCTAAATTGCTATTTTGATGGAAAGCCTTGAAGCAAACCGGGCACTTGAAATGCCGTTTTCTGGCCTTGTTGTGCGGGAATTTGTCGTTGTTCGCGACAGGGCGAAACGCGGATACTGCGAAAGAGACGCTGCTGGCGAATTGAAATTCGTGGCGAGGCCCGTTGCCTCGGCAACCGTGGCACCGGCACCGATCGAACCGGTCGTGTTTCGATTGGGGGATCACCTGGACGATGGCCGACCCCGTGCGTATCGCCATCGTATCGTTACAGCTCGCCGTCGTTGCGCCCAGTAACGCCAACTGATGATGCGTTATGGGCCACGTCAGATGCAATTTGGACAAACGCATGTGCTTTACTACTCGCGAGACGGGGTCGCGTGTTGTGTCCAGAAGCGTCTGGAACCGACCCGGAAAGCAATCAAAATGGGAACGACCAGTGCCACCTTCGTACTGGGGAATCATTTCCCCAAGTCGACCACCGAACTTCTCGAACAGTTTGTCGATTTTTTGTTCTGGAATGTGGCCCCCTCATTTCGGGGCCGTTTCCCGTTGCAGGTTATTAGACCGCTCGCCTAATCTGATGGCCAAACCGAACCAATGGATTCCTCGATCGGGACAAGTCGTGATGTGCATTTCCGGTACGACCTTGGAAATGACCTTCAAAGGTTCGTCCGATTCCCGGCTGTAAATGCAATGAGTTCCGATTTTCACGCTCACATAAAAAATACTAATTCTTGGTGACTACCGGCGGTGGGCTAGCCCTATTCAAGATCTCCTTGGACGCGAATTCGTCGCCTGATTTGATTGTTCCACAAGTGGTGTTCTCTGTAAACGGGTCGTTGATCAGCTTGATTACGGTTTTCTCAGCCCATACAGGATTATCAGCTAACGGCCATTTTCATTGTCGCGGTTTTTTTTTGTGTTTTTTTTAATTTGGATGTCGTACACCTACTCGCTCATCTTTGATGATTGAATTGGGAATTCCGAGGATTTTGACAGCACGAGTCTTGGACCTGGGAGGTATTGAACAATATGCTGCACACAGCAGGCTGATTTCGTTTGTCGATTGAGGGCTCGGTTCAGCCCTTGACCCCATTTTTTTCCACATTGCCTCTCTAATTGCCAACCTTGATCTATGATTGCGGCACAGTGGGTCAAATGATGATGGCCACCAGAATTAAAATTAGATCTCGAAATATAGACAGCAGCAGGGGCGGTATTTTGCCGAAACAGACAAGATTGTTTGAGGAAACAAGTTTTTGTTTTCATTGTTTCGTTTTTGAGAAGCGCTTATTATCAAAGTATCATCAAATTTTGGTCTGTTTATGAAAAGACCAGAAAAGCACTGTGTTTAGAATTATCATAGTTGAAACTCACATTTTGAATAGACTTTTGACTTATCTCCTCGTCAGTTCCCGTGAAACCATGTTTGGCCCTGGGAAAGTATTTCGAGACAGCGCCGGGCAAGAAAACGCTGGAAACTGCATTTGATGTTGGACAGGCTCCGGACAGTCCATAACTCCACGATCGGTAATCCAAATAACAAGATTACGATTGCGGCGACTTCCCCCAGTTTGATCTGAATAAGCTTCGCCTCCATAGGCGTCGCGTAGGTTGTTTCGTCAGGTTCGCCGCCAACATACGTAGGCTTCGGGTTGGCAGGTTTCCTCGCGTACTGTAGAGTGTACCCAAGAGTCTGACGTTACCGTGGCGCTACCACCGTCACGGTCCAGACTACCATTGGTGGCGCCATATCTTGTTGACTGTGTGAACCGATTCCAATACGGAGCTCGGAGATTTTATTTGTTCGTTATTTGTGAGCGGGGAATCGACGCGCGCGTCCAATCAGGGGTGGAATGTCATCCGGGGATTCCATAATCGGCGTCGCCTGCTCGGATTCCGCCGTTGCATCCGGCAACGTCGGCCAGGTTGCGGTCGAGGCTGACCCGAAATTTCCCGCGCCCATCGATGGCTCGCCTGTCGGCTGCTTCGACCAGCCGAATGCGCCGTCCGAAGGAGAGACATTCGATTGCGTTCGCAGTATGGATGTGAGGATGAATACGTATAGTCATGCGAATGGGTTTATGGTCGCCAAAACTACAAGCCCTTTTCATGAGGCCGCTTCGAAATTGCTGTTTAAATGCGAATCCGGAACCAAGGCGATCCAGCGTGGGTATTATTATTGCAACTTCAAGGACCCAGATCGGAAGAGCGATTATGCGGTTCGGACGACCTGTCCCTGTCGCGTCCCGTTCACGTTCAACCGCCAGATCATGAAGTATATATTCAAGACGCCGGTTATCGAACACAACCATCCCATTGCCGATAATGAGAATGCAGCGGGGGCGCTGCTTCTGCTGAACTACGAACGGCAGCTTTTGCCATCGGAACTGGAACAGATCCAGCAACTCTCTCTGTACAATCTCTCACTGCCGAAAGTTCGGGAAATGATTCAGATCGCGCATCCAGGACGGAACTACACGACACCATTGCTGTCACGATTGCTCAACAAAGGGAAAAAGAAGCGTTGTTGCCCGACGAAGAATGAACCTGTTCCAATGGCGAAATTTGCGTTTTCTCCACCGTCAGAACAAACCAGCATTCTCCCCGCTTCCACGATCGATTTGTCCAAGTCGGCGATGAACTTTCCGTCAACTAATCTTCCTTGCTCTGGGGATGATATCGGATACGTTCCTAGCGAGACGAACGAATGCTGCGCGCAATTGCATAAGAAATTCTTGAAGGTGATCGGTCCTGCCAGCACCGATTCCAACCTTTACAAACTCATGATGTCGATTCTGTCGGCGTTTGACGCGTATGCATCAGACTTAGAGCGTCAGACCGTTGTATCTGCGACAGTCGCGTCAAGGCCCGATGGGTTAGCGTCCCGGGATTCAAAAAATAAACGACAGCGCATCGAGGGTGAGCCGTTTGACTCAAGTTCATCCACGTGTCCAAGCAAAAGCCCATCCTTCTTTGATTTCCACAATGAGGAGAACGCTTCCTGCAAAACGGGTCCCATTCAGCGCGATCTGGTACCGGATGGTATTGTGTTTGATTCTCGTCTCGTTTCGATATTTTCTGACACTCGACGCTGTAGAGATTTTTAAAAATCAAATTTTGAAGGAGGTTGTGGACGCTACAGCAGTTGGGGCAGAGCATATAGGTTCGTCTGATTGCATAGTACAGGGTTGGAATATGTCGTATAACTTTCTGATCACTATTCTGACTTTACAATTCAAAGGTCAACTGGGGATATCATCGGGGGCATTAAAGGAACCACAGCAATCGCTCAACGGCCAAGATTCTACTTCGATGTGTCAACGAGACCATGGTAATATGGGAACACAACTCCTCAATCCAGCTCTGGTATCGATAATTGTTTATCAGATTCTGAAACGAACGTTGGCCTTATGCGTGATGATATTCTAGAAGGTATCATTGTTTCATCCATCGAATCTAACAAACAGCAAGGTATTAATGAAGCTCGACCCACAAAATGATCACTATTGGTTCTTACTGCAATTTATGTACAGGATTGAATGATTGCATTCGTGCTGAAGTTCAAGGTGTCATTGTTAAATCTGCATTGTCGTAATATCGTGTAGTAAGATAGCGAAACTCCTCACAAGTTCTGGGTGACACGGGTTAACTTCCCTGTTCTATACTTGAATTCATCAACTAATAATACTAATAAGAGACAGTTGTCATTTTATCTTCTAATCTCATGTCGATGCTTTGGATAAGTTCCTGCTGTGAACCCTGCTAGACAATCCTGATAATGAAGCAGAAGACTGCACGTCAGAGGCGGCCGGAGTAATCACAGACTCTTGAAATCCGAGTAAAGCTCGAGAAAACGCTAGCTCTGCATTCAGGTCGTTCTTTTCCTCGTTCCAACTTTCCATTTCGTTGCGTAATTGGGCCAGCTAAGAACGCAAATTGATATTGTTACTTCATATTTCGCAAACGGTACCTTGATGCTATTTGTTGTGTCGGAGTTTTGTTTCTCCCGACGTAAATCAGTTGCCGTTTTTCTAGCCACTTGTCGCACTGTGTCAAGCTCTGCGCGATAGTTTGAGATCTGTAATGTGGGCTATTGCATCAAGTGGTGCGCTTGCTGATAATTCGGTAGTCACCTTTGCCTGTTGGGCATCGACTTTCTGAGTGAGCGCCTGGATCGTTTTCTGGTATTCTCCTACGGTCTGCTCTTTTGCAGAAAGTAGCGCGTGCAGGTCTTGTTGGGATTTGACTCCTTCCTGGCAAATCAATTAAGACATATGTTTTATTTGCTTGTGCGCTTGCAAACCATTAGCAATCGAAAAATCAAACAGGAAAAATAAGGGTTTTACGTTGATGATTTGTCGAAGAGCTGTCTCTACATGCAAAGAATTTTGATGCGCAGTGGATTTCTCAGCCAGCTCGTACTTGATCTGGCGAAAACGTTCTCTTGTGTCGCACAGGTCACGTTGCAAATCGCAAACCTGTGCCATATGACTGTCGATAACTGATTGGAGACGTAACTGCGTTGCGGATTCGCTATTTCGTGCAGCAAGCCTATTCGCATCATACTCCATAAACTGAACGCACTGCAAATGAACAGGTGTTGTGCGATGACCTTTCGGATTGCAGTTGTTGATTCTCTTCGACCATATGGGCAAGTTGAGATGTATAATCATCCGCATCGCACTTCAACAAAGTATATTGGGCTTCTTGCTTTTGAAAGTGACCTTCCAAAGACCTACAAGTCGTCACAAAAAACAATCAAATACTGATGGAGATCTTGTACCTGTACTGGGCCTCCGATGCGTTCAAGGCCGATGTTGCAGCCATTAGTTGGCCTTTCAGGTCTTTGATGATGATGTCGTTATTGTCCTGTATACCTATTGTCCAGAATCAGTCCCTTTGGCACACTCTCGACAAAACAGTGTCACCTTTGAGTACTGATGAATGAGTTGTTCGTAGGCGAGACGCCTCTTTTGACGCCATCGACTGCACCTGTTTGATTTTTGATAATAGCGCTCTGTGCTCTGATTCTCCGTCCCGTAGTCTGCCATCCAGATCAGATACCTGTGATTTGAGATGATCAATTTCAGTGCTTTGCAAAACGAGAGCCTGCGCTGCAACTTGTTCACGCTGCCTTGCGGATTCAACATCAGATTGTAATTGAGCTTGTATTGCCGACGCATTGGCAATGGATTCTGCCTCCTCGCGTTCTCGTTTTACCAGGTTTGATTGAAGCGTTCGAATTTGACTCGATAATGATATGTGAGAGGCTTCTTCAAGGTCAATGACGGCTTTCAACCGAGCTATTTCTTGATTTGCGCCATCAAGAACAGAACACTGTTTCTGAAGTTGTAATGTGATGCCGAATATGCGTTCGTTTAGCTCGGACTAAATCAAATGGTTGTAATGAGCCGCAAATAACGACCTTTCCCTGGCAAATATATCTGTTAAACGTTGTAATGCTAACTCAAAAAAGAACAAGTACGGATACTATTGAAACATGATTGTTAATTTCTGAACCCAACCGTTAGTTGTCTTAGATTACCTTCTCAGTATTAAGCTCTTGCCTTATAAGCACGCCGCGGTCATGTCGTTCTTGAAGCAGCTGCACCTGTTGCTCCATAGTAGCACAATGCGTGCCGTGTAGTTCATCTTGTTTTTGCCGTTGCTGGTGTAAACCTTTAACTTGACGATGCAGCGATAAATTTCGTTTAACCAAATTGCTGATCAAGCGGTCTGCAGAATTCAGGTGAGATTAAAGAAACGGTAAGAATGGTTGTTGAAAGCGCTGATAATTATTTAAAAAATGTATATTTTCCTTTTTTTTCAACTATTAACTCGTAAAAATCTGCTACTGAAATCTGATTAACCTTTAACGAGCAAAGCAGACTCCAATAGTTCGACATTGGCAGCCAAGCCCTCCGTGGACTGATAGCTTTTGTAGGCTGACTGATTCATGTCGCGAGCAACGTCGTGAATGATGCACTGTTAGGTTAAGAAGGAACATTTTTAGCGATCCTGAGCAATTTGTGATCAAGAAATGGCTGACCAAATCTTGCTGTTGACGCAATGTCGAAATACTGCGGCTATTATCATCCATGAAAAGAAGAAAGTTTTCAAGATCGAGCCTTGAAACGAATCTTTGTATCCGACTGCGGAGATGGTTCCTGGACCGGCGTAATGTCATAATTCGACCCTACGTCCCAAACGGTCTATAAATGCATGTGCAGATACAAATGCCACACTCTGAAAAAAAAAATCGAAATGTAATCGAGTTGCAAAAGCCTCTGGTTTGACAGACGAAACCTCAAAGTCTACCTCTGCACAACCGATTATTACATTCAGGTGAGCAACAAGAGTCTGAAACATCTCAATCTGAATGCTGTGAGAGCAAGCCAGCTTGCCGTAATCAACGCCAAAACCCCAACTGTGAACGGTTTCGAGATATTTGCTGCAATCGTCAAGTTCAAGAGCATACTGAGCGATATCGGTTACCAATCGATCCCGAGAAGCAATTCTAACCAGAATGGAATCAATCATACGATATAACGTACCGATAGTTCACATAGAATTAACTGCATACCGTTTCTGCAAGCCGCGTGCGTAATGCTGAACAACAGCTACTGCCTCGAACAACTTGACATTTTGCGTGTTCAATCTGGAAGTATTGAGTTTTGAAACGAATACAATTGCAGCGGTTGTAACCTATTAAGCATCCTTATTGATTCATTGACAGAGTTGAGGACGCCGTTGCAAGACGAACGAATTGCTGCAGGAGTTTTCTCATCGTTCAATTCTCTTAAGACTACAAGGTCTCGATTTGTCACCGCCAAATCGGTCTGCTTAGCAATTGTGCTAATATGTTCGGTGATGCATTGGACAGCATTTCTGTATTCAGTCATGACGTCATTTCGCTGCTCTGACAACGAAGCGCATTCTAGATCTACATTCAGCAAAGCATATTGATGGTTAAAGGACATGATAACCTTTTTTGCTCTCTGCGAGCTCATTTTCCAGCTGTTCACTTCGAGCAATGCCTAAGAATTAATATGATAAACCGCCAGGAGAATTCGGTTCCTTACTTTGAGCATTTTCAAACTCCAATACCGCTAGTTTGCCTGTCAATTCGGCATTGACAAATGCCGATGCCTAGCGATTATTGAACCAATGCTGAGCACTTTAGAAAATTGGACTTACGCCATCTTTCAGTTTTCCACCTCCTTTGACGACATTCACATTAAACTCGTTCTCGATTCTCTTCGCTAATGAAGCGAACTTCAACGTACTGATAGTTCTAACGCGGAGAGTGTCATTATGATGTTACACATTGCACGGAGGGAGGTCGTGCATGCATCACTGACTCATGGATGTTATGTTTCGCTGCTGATATGCAGACGCAGACCAGCGTCCGCGAGTTGCCTCCCAGTGACGGCTGCAGGATACGCGTCAGACGCGAGTTACGATAGGGGATATGAGGCGACCCTAGTAACGTTGACACCTGATCAAACGAACAGACTCCAATGGCGTTTTTGTGATTCTGGAAGGACGCACCATGTGCTAGTCCCGAGACGACCGTCGTCAACGAATGCAGGGACCTGTTGATGTTGCCTCCTTCTTTTTGCCTGGCGACCGATTCGCTGGTTCTATCGGTCTGGAATTTCGCCACTCGCTCAGACCTGACCAACATGGATAGGAACTCCAGTAGGCTATGTGAATCCGGCCACTGACCCAGCAAGGTCGACAATATTGAGAACAGACTTTTGTTTTGTTTCTGTGGGCAACAGAATCGTTTCTGATATATTTTCGTCTAATATTGGTCCTTGCTCCATATTTTGATCCTGCTCAGGTCAGTCGTCAACACGATGACATCGCATTCGCACCTAACCGAGAAGTTACCCCTAGACCTCCCTGTTTTGGAATTGTTGTTTCCAGTTCGATATTCAGTATTGAATGGCTTCGGCTGCTTTCGCGATTCCAAACAGTTGCAGCGACGCTGCGGCTCTGCGCTCCACGTCGCAACAGGGCGTGAACCTAATCAGGGCACTCTAGAATTCGCCAGTCAAACTGCATGCAATGATTCTGACCTCTTCAGATTGGGCGACTTGTTTCTTATTGAGTCCTTCAATGAATATTCCAGTATCGGCACTTTCTCTGATTCGGAGCGTTTCGCCTTTCCTAGTCTTCAACGCTAACAGGTCATATACCTCCCTGAAACGTTCAACCATCAATTATAGAGATTTACATCTCATCAGTGCGTACTCGTTGTAAATCTCAAAGTATGAGACAGTGATGGCAAATTTTCGATTTTGCTCACGTTCAGCAATTCGAATGCGCTGAAACAGGTCATTGATCAAAAGCGCATTAACTCCGAGCTGATCTTGTGTGCCGGATAATGTGTATGTCTTCCCGCTACCAGTTTGACCATACGTCATTACCGTTCCTAAAAATTAACCAAAATCAGACAGCGCATCAATCCGCCCACGTTCGTCTCCGGAATTAACGAGGAAGCAAGGAAAATGGCGGAAATCTACCGTTGATCCCGTTCATGAACGAGTCCAGTATCGAGTGCATTGTCGCATGATATAATTGCTCCGTTGTCGTAGTGGTATTGAATATATGGTCGAAGTTGAACCGGATAGATTCCTCATCCTCGGGGTCGGCGCCGACCTCCTCTTGGTCGGTACAGAATATCGTCGTCGACTCATCCGAAACCTAAACGAGATCGGCAACACCCGACGTCAGAACAACGACTCAGCGTCGCCATCTAGTATGCCATCGTAACATGAACCAGCGTCCTATAACGTTACACGGCAAAGCCCTGAAACGTGTGCTCGGCAACCATCGAAAGGTAACGTTGAAACGGCCGTGGGGCTAACGTAACAAGACCGGCGACCCGTACTGACCTTCCACGCCAACTGATCACTGGCGATATTCAGCAATGGCTGGATGCGAACGACGACGTTGATGTGTTCGCTGATCCCCGTTGAAGGTGTCAGCGATGGAATCGCGCTGGACGACGCCTGTCGTTTCAGATGCGGCCGCCGATCGGCATTCGTAACATCTGACGATATATGCCGGTGATGCATGTCGACCAGTGGACGGCTTGGAGGGGAGTTTGCCCAGAACAGGCAGATTTTCGATTCACCGGTTGATTCAGAAATATCTTGTTTGTAGTGAGCGGTCCACTGATGACTCAACGGATTGGGTGTCTACACCCATTTTAGGGCACAGCTCTTTCTAAAGTACCGCGTTAACCCACCGATTTTTCAAATGAGGGTATACTGGAATACGATTTAGGAGGGTCCTGGTCTCGGTCGATATTAGTGAATTAGCGCCATCTCTGGAGATTGACGGATGACGTGCACAATCAGATCAATGATTCTCAGCCTCGGCGCAATCATGATCGTAGATACGCGGCACCTTGATTGAAAATGACCACAAACCGACCCATATTGCCTGAAGGATGTCTCCAATCCCCCGTCAGTCGGTTAATTGCAGCTGTCGCCATCGACTTCTCGGTGCGGATTGAGTGACGGCTCGCTCATACACTGGCTAGAACAAAAACTATGTCAAGACGATTATCAACGCCCTTGCCACATTGGAATTGAACAAGCTAAATACTCCCAGTTGAAACGTCGATTTCACAAAGTCAACGACCCAATTGTACTCATAAATAGCATTCTCGGCTGTTTCTGGATATTATGGGAACACTGGCGTACGCCATGAGAATTAAAACAAGGCTGTTCACACATGGGCGGCTGTGAACTCGACGGGCAACCGAAAATCCAGTCGACGTTGATCTCGACGCAGATGGCGATAATGTCGGCCATGCGAAGCGGGACGATATCCGATGGCGAGGGCGCCGCCGCCCTGAAGATCATCAGCCAACATGTCGCGTCGCAGACGCCGTTTCGAACGGTTAGGAATCAACTCGATTGCGGTCCCGGCTGATGATGTCGTCGACGATTCGAATTAGATCGCTGCCGCTGGGTCCGACCATAGCCCAAAGAAGGTCACGTCCAGAACCTACGATGATGCCAAAACTTCGATCGGCTATGGCGTCAACGTAATTGATCTTCTCACCCATTTGTTTTGAGGAAAGCGTTTGTCGGGTATTTGGGTTTAAGTTTTTATGGTATTTGGCCAATGAGTCTCCATGCACAAACACGTTGATCGTATGACTTGATGTGTTTTATGACACCAGGCGGCGCTAATCATGTGCGGAACCACCGCTCATTCCCTAACTCGTTTGTCGATCTGGCGCTGCCCCGAATTGGGCGACGTCGGAATGTGGCGCCTGTCACGATCTATATTCATGTACGCTGGCAAAATATTCCCACCGTTTGGTTTCCTGCTCATCAACGGCGACGTGACAATCAACCTTTACCGCTCGTGTGCGATTTTACTCGATTTTCATTCTGCGCCAAAGTGTTTCGATTGTATTCGAACGATTAAGGGGACTGTGACCTTAGGATGCGAAACCTTCATCATCTCGAACTATCGGATAGCAATATCGGGCCGAACGGGTGCGTTGCCCTGGCCCGCTGCATATCCCATATATCCCCAGCCTTGCGTATTCTCAATCTCGACTTCAACCCGATCGGTATCTGATCATCATCATCATCATCATCTGTCCCAATCGACACTCAAATTGTTTAATCCGCCCTTCCTTTTTACAACTTTGGCGTTGGGAAAATGTTGTTTTGTCATCGTCATCATTCGACCGTTTGAAACCGATTCAATTCCGTTGCTCAAATGGAGGGTTT
>OUQQ01000196.1:1796-35641 GCA_900404475.1 Spongospora subterranea | reverse complement strand
TGTTTTCAGACCACTCCAAGAAATTGTTCCTAATTTTGTATCAGACCGCTTGGGACATATCGTGCTCCAAAGCGTGCCTGGAATTTTTTACTTGGCGATGTTGCTCCATGCGGTATTTGTTGAGAAGTGGCGACCATCCTCGCTTTTTCAAATGCTCATTGCGCTCTGAGCTGGATGCCGCTACGCAAATCAAGGTCAACGTTGACGTAACAGGTTTCATTTGCAGCTGGGCCAAATCTGTGCCCCGTGCAGAACTCTTTTTCGCCGTCAAATGGATGTACCGTGTCGCGTATACGGCGCTGATACAAAAAGATCTCGTTACACTAGAAACTCGGATAATGCCAAGTATCAATATCCTTTCTGACGGAGACCTTGACCTCAAAATTCTATCGAGTTGGTGGAGTTCTTTGATAACCGGTCAGGGTTCCATTCCATCCCTCTGTAGGACGCTCACTTGATCTGCAACTATATTGGTTCACTCACTTTCATGTCTTTCAGCCAGCATCAGCCCCGATTATTTTGAGCTTGTATCAGATGTGGTCAGACACGGCGTCGACTGGTGCCGTTTAACGTACCTCAACGACGGCAGACATGCGAAAAAGTCATGCAGTTCGTGTTTAATCTCGTTCAGAGAACAAGATCCGAAAAGGGCGTCATATTGTTCGATTTTTTTTCAGTCCGCCGCCGTATATTTGTCTAGTTTCGAGAACATCATAAGGGCGCTGCAATGCTCATTCTCGGTTGGCGGCGATTTTGATCAAGTTGAATCACAGCTGGATATTGCAGAATCGCTTATCCTTGCTTCAAATCCAATGGATCTCCAAAAGGTGAACGTACTTTCGGGAATATCCTTCAACATGTCGGTAATGCTGTTCAATAGTACATACCATGATGTATTTGCTGAGCAGGTACAACTTATGTATTGACATCATATCTCCTCTGTAGTCTGACTACTATCAAATTAGATGCTTTTGCGAACTGTGAAACTTATTTGCAATTTCGATTTTGATGACAATATTGGGGAGCGTTTGGGTAAATGCCTTGAAATGGTCAGCGACGTTCGCGCCCGTCAAGGTTAAACCACATTGTTAACCAGCAGGTGATCTAACATTGCATCAAATTAGGTAGCGGCGACTTCTTATCTCAATTTGGTCCCGCCTTCGCCCGTTGTCCTGCCAGTAGAGCAAAGGCCTTAGCTTTTGCGTTCGCCAACGCGAAATGGCGTAATTGCAGAAATGAACCGGTATCACTTTCGGTTAATCGCATAGCCTGTATGTAATCCATCCTAGATATGCTCTGCCGATTTGTTGCCGGAACATGATGAAGAAAAAGCTATTTTGCTTTTGGAAGCAGAAATCGCCCGGTATTCATCGTTTACAATGTCTTCCTCCGCATTCAGAGCTCTTAGTCATTCGTTCAAAACTCTTATAAATTATTGCCCCAGGTACTGGCCGTCGTTATCTTCTCTCTATTTTGTCTGAATGCCATAAGCAGTGGAGAAAACTATTTCAACATGGCTATGTGTGCTTATTCGCGTCGTGAGGATTCGGATGCCCAACATTCGGCAACCCTGGCCCTGACTTTAGTAAGAAGTGATCAAAACCTTATCCCTTTTCATTGCATTAATCATGTGTCCTCCTGTAGTTAACTGACAACCTACTGCAGTCTCGCTGCCATAGTCTGTTGGCGTCGCTGTATTTGCACGAATCATCTTCATCCAATACTGAAACTCAGAACTTGGCGCTGGCGCATTTAGGTACACACGACATAATAGTACGAATCTTGGCATGCATTTATCTGTTGTTTTTCCCAGATTCTGCTTTAGAGTTACTATGCCCTCGCACAATGCCCATCGATATGCTCTCAGAATGTGCCTCTTTGCTCCCAAAATTTTTAGAGAATCTTGTAGACTTAGGAAACTCTCATTGTATCGAATCTCAATGGAATGCCCTCAAAGAATCTCACACGCTGGCATTGGCAGTCGAAGCGCAGTTGGTCAGGAAGGTGCGGGGGCCGTTGTTGCTCCACTGTCTATGGCTTCTAAAGTCTCCATCTCAAGTGACTTTTGAGCTGGCCAGATCGATCATGCAGTTGATTGTAAACATGTACATCGCTACGCTTTGTTGATTTTGCTCTGTTATGTATATAAATCTTTTTTGTTTGTTAGGGATAGCTGTAGCCAATTTACCGAACATTTTGTTGACATGTATAACCGCTTCGGTCAAGATCAAAAGTTTTCCCGTTTTATGGATATAATTTTTCTTGGCGCCTTTCGGAACGTGGAGTCATTATGTCATCGTCTGCCAAATTGTGCTTCCAACGCCTTATCAGATTATCTAATGTCGATTTCGATGCTACATCTCCATGCAGGCAACGTACCAGAGGCGTTGCTGGCAGCAGGACANAACATTTTGTTGACATGTATAACCGCTTCGGTCAAGATCAAAAGTTTTCCCGTTTTATGGATATAATTTTTCTTGGCGCCTTTCGGAACGTGGAGTCATTATGTCATCGTCTGCCAAATTGTGCTTCCGACGCCTTATCAGATTATCTAATGTCGATTTCGATGCTACATCTCCATGCAGGCAACGTACCAGAGGCGTTGCTGGCAGCAGGACAAGCTGTGCGCCATCAATACAACCAACCGCGGCGAAACCAATTTTCTATAATTCGCCTTCATCGCTATCTTACTATGCTTGGGGATTTATCAGAGCTAACAGGCAATCATTTGCATGCTTACTACTATTATACTCAGGTATCATCTTAGTCCATGGCTTCTGAACACGCTTGTTCAAGTTTATCTTGAAGGGATTATCGTTGGCTGAATCTCAATTCTCACCTTGGTCAACGTGCTACTCGCTTTGTGGACTCGCTCGTATACAACTAAAGCGTCACAAATTTGTGGAGGCGTCGACACTTCTGGATCGGGTGGACGCTATTTGCAGTACTCCAAACTTTTCCTTTCCCGACATTCAAGCGCTTGCGTGCTTGATACGAGGTGATGCGTCCTCGGATTCAAATTATTATAGCAGGGCGATGAGCCTGTCACCTAGTAAGTCGCACACGGTTTCTCTTTTATAATTTATTTCAAATTGTTTTGCAGATTCTGTCTTGAAATGTCGACTTTTAAGGCGCATCGCCTATTCCGATACGTCGCCTACGGACGATTTGCTTTCTAAGTTGGCGAAGGTTGCCGAAGCTGCTGGAAGCATTCAAGTTGGGCGATACCATTTTATGGAAGCTGAAAGGTTGGCCTCAGCCCACTGCAGTGACTATTTATGGAAATCGCCGTCATCACAAGAGCCAGAAGGTTCTTTACCTCGATATCATGTTGTTGTCTGCTTTGACCAGTAACGTCATAGCACTGTTATCGCGTATCAAATATCATCTTAACAAGGCATGGAACCTTACATCCAATGCTCCGGTAGGTTCATGAGCACCAATAATGTCGATAGGTACTAAATTAAAGGTTCAAGATCCCTGCATTTCGTCAGAAGTTGACCTTGCTAATTGCTGAAGTTGAAGGCATCTCAAGGCCATATGTCTCGGGTTGGGCGCTCAACGCTGGTTTGTAATTATTATAATCTGTTACAACTTTGTCGTTCAATTGTCCTTAGGGTTGTCAGTTTCGGTCCAAACAGAATCTTTAATAGACAAAGCAAGCGCTGAAAATTGTCTCTCCGAGGTGGCCCCGAGGCCAAAATCATCCAACGTTGATATCGAAATATCATGCAAACTTTTCAAAGATGTAGCGGATCATATAGATTTGCCGAATCCGACACAACTCTTACTTTGTTTGTTACAGTATTGCATCAACGCAATTCGTCCAGAATGGTCTGTCGTTACTTTGACGTGCTCATCGAACAATCTGTATGCATTGTATCAACTCAAAATTTTTCTTAACAGTCGTTGATGGCCACAGTTATATATGCCGTATCAACCATAACGAGCCGCCACTTTCTGTTCGGGTTCCCAGAAAGGTCCTTGATGAGGTGATCGAAGAATTCAACTCTATCATGGTTCTGAGCAAGGAATCGACAAAGGCACCAGCGGATACTCCAGTTCAGGTACAATTGATTGCGTTACTGGTTTTACTTCGCTTGGGAACCTCCTGTGTTTACGTAGAGAAGGCAGTGGTGGTCTGAAAGAAACCTGCTGGACAGGAGACTGCACAAAATGCTGGAAAAATTGGAGAACGAATGCTTAGGATGTTACAAAGCTCTTCTCTTTGGACACCCAGTAGGAAACAGGTCGCAGAATCTCAATAGTAACTCCCGTGGCGGTACGCTTGGTCTTGAATTAATCGTGGGGAATCTAACGATGGATTCAGACGTTCGAAGTCGACAGCTTTGTGTCAATTTTGCGGCTGGTCACCCACATCTATCTGACACGCAGTTCCAGTTCGTTGACGACAACTTCGGTATAAGCATTGCATAACATCATCGTCTGAATTCAACAGCTTACGGAAATAGGTTTCAGCGCGTCCACTTTAATCGAAGCTTTCGACCTGACTGTTTCTGCATCGCGACATCCGGTAGTTCTGATACTTGACAAAACCGTTCAACACTTACCATGGGAGAGTATGCCTTGTCTACAAGGCCAATCTGTCTCGCGCGTCCCGTCACTTGTAATCTCTGACGTTTGTGCGGTCCTCATACCGAGGTTTACTGAATATGGTAGCAGTTCATGATTGGTTGCCGCGCCCAGCATCACGTTTTGGATCCCAGTTCATCTTTTTATATCCTCAATCCTGGCAACGACCTGCCTGAGACACAGGTGCGCAAACACATTTTAGTCGAGTCCCTGCCTCATCTTGTGGTCCAGGCCCGCCTTGAAACTGATTTTAGTAAACGGTCGGGGTGGACAGGTCTTGTTGGCCAACCACCATCTAAAGACACTTACCGGCAAGCTTTGTCTCAGTTCGACTTGTTTCTGTATTGCGGCCATTCTGCGGGAGAGCAATTTTTCGGCCAACAGGAGCTAAAGAGCAGCACCGTAACTATAGCAATTATTGTTGTTTTGTTCTTTATCTTATTGTGGTTTCCCCTGTGTAGATTCGTTCAACTTCTTTACTGTTAGGGTGCAGTAGCGGGTTGTTAAGATCATCGGGTGAGTATGAACCTCGTGGCATGTGTCTGTCCTATCTCCAAGCTGGGTGCCCTGCAGTCCTTGGCAATCTCTGGGATGTGACCGATACTGATATAGATAGATTCAGCCAAGCCCTGCTGAATAAATGGATCGACAGCCAAGATTACCCAGGTCGGTATTCTGTTAACCTTTCGACTTGCTCTCAAAACATAGTTTGTTTAGAGTTATCCAGCGCGGTTTCTGATTCTCGAAAATCGTGCAAGCTTACAGGATTAGTTGGAGCATCCCCNAATCTCTGGGATGTGACCGATACTGATATAGATAGATTCAGCCAAGCCCTGCTGAATAAATGGATCGACAGCCAAGATTATCCAGGTCGGTATTCTGTTAACCTTTCGACTTGCTCTCAAAACATAGTTTGTTTAGAGTTATCCAGCGCGGTTTCTGATTCTCGAAAATCGTGCAAGCTTACAGGATTAGTTGGAGCATCCCCAGTTTGTTATGGGGTACCGGTTTATTCCCGGAGTAGGTGAACCTTTTTTTTTATCTGATCATTTTTAATGTTTCGCAGGTATATCTAAGCCATTCATCGAGAATCACAGGTCGGCAGGTTTTTTTTAATCGAGGTTGTATTGGCTTACTTTTTTTCTCTTGACAGAAATAATACCGGCCAGGCTGGGGCGTTGTCAATGGTGCCCCGTGAAGGTCCTACCCAACGCTTATCAGAACCAATAATTCACACTGACGAGATAACTGGCGCGTTTGATGCCCTTTCAATCTCAACGCTGACTCAAGAGAATGTTGAACCAGTGGAGTTAGACTGCAACGTTGACACAGCTACCTTCGATGAATCTTTAAAAAAAGGTTTCGGGAACAGGTCAGCGCGATCGATAGCATCGAAAACTACTTCCAGGATTACTCAGGAGAACAGGGATCCCTTTTCCGTTACTTTTGCTCAGCACAACCTTGAAGACCCACGAGATTGCTTATCAAAAGATGTGATTCAAACTCCACAACGCTCGCGACGGACGCTAAAATCAGCTTCTTCTCGCTCTGTCAGAACAAAGAATCCGCTTATTTTGCAGAGCGCTGGGACAATTTCTCGAAGGAGACCAATCTTGCTGGAGGATACTAACAATTCGGGGCTTCCAAACTCCCGTGCGCCTGTTCGTAAAATTCCAATGGAGTTTAAGCGGTCACCAAATCGAGTTTCTTCTGAAACTTCTGGTCGGTTCTCTCCAAGCAGTCTATCACCACAGAATGAAACCCGACGAGCCTACTTGAGGCAGGCTCCGGCTTCATCCAATCCTTCCACAGCAAGAGCCGAAACCCGCTCCCCACTCAGCGTCTTTAGCGGCCTATCAAGGGCAAAGACTCTCAAGCTCGCCTCCAATTCGGAAACGTCGAGCAATTTCCCTGCGAAGGTAGCACCTGGGGAGTCGTCGCCTACGAGTCGTCTGGAATGCCTCGATTCTCCGCTGAAAAGTTTGCCGACGACACGATGTCGCTCACACACACTGGAAAATCGATGCGATTCCCCGACTGTAGATATTGATGATCAAGCGGTCAGGAGAAAGACGCCAGGACGCCGTTCCGAAATTCAGGTTGTCGCTGATTCTCCGACGTCAGCTGCCAAACCATTGCCGCCAAAAACTCCAAATCGACCATCCAAGGCGCTGATAAAACCTGATTCTTTGTGGGACCCTGCCGATAGTCAATCACTTCCGCCAAAAACCCCAGGACGTCGCTCCAGGATTCAGAAGAATGCGACGACTCCGAAGGGCGTTCCAGTTGAGCAATCACTACCGCCAAAGACACCACGTCGCCGAGCATCGGTTCAGACGGAAGCCGTTTCTTCAAAGACCAATCTCGGGGATCAAGTATTCCCACAACAGGCGTCAACTCGCCGGTCAAACATGCTGTCTCAAAATGGACCCTGTGCCGATGAAGACTTACTACCAAAGACACCACGTCGCCGAGCACCGACTCAGATGGAAATCGATTTTCATAGCAACGATTTCGATGATCAAATTGTGCCGCCAAAGACGCCAGCTCGCCGTTCAAAGGTGTTAGTGCAGAATGAATTATTCGCAGATCAAGTATTGCCACCAAAGACGCCAGGTCGCTGTTCAAAGACGTTGAAGCAAAATGCAGCTTGCACCGATGAATCACTGCCGCCCAAGACGCCAGCTCGTCGCTCCAAGATACTGATGCAAAATGGGCCATCTGTCGATGAAGTATTGCCGCCAAAAACTCCTGCTCGCCGTCTAAGGGCGCAGAACGACCTGAGTCAGACTCCTGGAAGCGCTCTTCGCTCTCAGACTCCCCGACTTTCGCGAATAAGATAATACCTGTTTGGTAGACCAGTCGAACGTCTGTGCACTGAAACTCTTTTCATATATCATCACCCGCAAAATGATCCTAAATTATTTATGTTTTTCTACAGGTTTGTACCTTGATCTAGTGCGCAATGTGTAAGCCATAACTGTCACCCTGTTTCTAATGTTGATCGACTGCTGCGGCTAATTGGTGCAGTTTATCTCTCCTGAATTCTCCATGTTTTCATGATTACGACCTCTTTGCCCCATAATCCCCCTCCTAGACAGAGAGCCCATGTACCGCTTTGATGGTTGAAAGGTAGCTTATTCTGCACGAAAAGCGGTGTTAATAATCAGATCGGGTTCTTAGTAAAAGGCTCTACTATCCCACGAGATTGCACGCGTTGACCTCGTTCAGTGGATGAAACTGAGTGATTTTTTGTCAGTCTTCCTTCCACATTTGTCATGACGATTTTGTCAACGCCAGCAGTTACGTGCTTAAGGACTCCTCTGACCATCAAGGCGACTTCAGCGACAGTCAATCCTTGTTCTGGGTTCGAGCGATATACTCTTGGCACCAACATGGCCGAACTGAATCGGTGAAATCGTGCTAAACAGTAAAACAAGGTTTATCTCGTGATCGGCTGAAAATTACGAAGGCGATGTTGACAATCACTTGAGCCTATCGGGTTTGGTCGGTGTTTTTCTTGGCCGCCGCTCTTACTGCTGTCCCCAAAAGCAGCAACTTCGGCACACGCGAGGAGAACGCCGATGCGGGGCACCGCTTTGGCGTAGAGCTTGAACAGGACGATGGAACTCAGAAACAGCTACAGAATCCCCGAGAGGTTATTAATGCAAAAAATCGAGTCAGATTCAGTTCGAAGGTCGTGAAATGTTTCAAAGGTAGAAAGGCCACCGATCCCTGCTGGCTCTTCGGTTTTTTTGGGGACTGCCGAATGAACGAGAAACAGACTATGAAGACCCATCGCCATTATGTAGAGTTCGGAACCGGCCACGACGAGAGTGGCCATAGAGTTGGCGACCACGAATTCCTGGGAACCCGAACTCATTGATATCGGGCATGTGTTGAGGATTCCCTGGCGGTTGATTGTCTGACTACAGATGTCGAGCAGATCAGATTTACTGTTTTGACGAGGTCCCCTGCGACATAGAATATCTGAAACACGGTGAGCGTTGCAATTTTCGAAACAAAACTGGCGAATTACCAACAGAGCTATGTTGAGTCGTTGTTGAATTTTCGGGTGATGTCTGTAGAAAACGACAGCGACGCGGTTCAGAAAAAACTGCTCAGTGGCGTTGTTATCTGAGAGGAGAAATTGACGATTTTACGTCTCGAAGAACGTAGGGGATACAGCGAGGATGAGGGCTAAGGGGCAATAGGCCTTATCGACGAGCGGGATGCAGATCGACAAGGCGGCGAGCATGCTGGCGATGACGTCCAGCAGGGTCGACCACCAGGCGCACTCTTCTCGCGGTCCCACAAGCTGTCGGCGGTCCCGGCGATGAACAGGATCGGGATCACATCGAACGATGTGTGACCCGATGATTTGCGACGGGAGATCGGTCTGAAGAGACGACGAGATCCTGAGTCGAAGAGGGCCACAATTTAAACCAACACACTCGGTGGAAAATCGTGGCGTTTTCGAAATCAACAGTGATCCCAATGATGCTGTCGTGATTGCAAAGAACAGTTGTCGTGCAGGGGAGGTCGTACACATTATGTACGATAATGCTTAAAGGGTCAGATTCCCTGCCCAACAACAGGGAGAGCGAATACGTGGCAATTCGGACTCGACAATAAAGCGTCCATTGACCCCTCATCATGGTCAACAATGGTGTCTGATACAATAACACACACGATCACATTTCACCCTGACTGTGTCAATTGAAATGATCCACATTATTGGCTGGACACAACGCCCACCATTCCCGCTGATCACATCTCTCGACGACATCGTGGCCAATGCGTTGAACAACGTGAGATGTTTATTACCCGCTGGAAGGATTTACCGCGATAACTCGCCCCCAACGCCAACCAAGATGATACAATAACAATCCCAGGCGGCTGCTATACCGCGCCAATCACGATCGCCATTTTGTCGTTTCCGGAAAAGCAATCGTACCAGGTTCTTTTAGCTGTAGAATCACTGGTGCTTCTGCCAAGTGTTTATACACAGCGCTTTCCTCCAGAGAGAGGAAAGGTGGCCATCAAATGCGGTGCGACCGACTGGCCGCATTTGACTAAATGCCCTCAATGCCTTCCGATTTTCGCCATTCATTTCACCGTAGGCCGTCTCTATCATCTCGACCAGACATTCATAAAACATGTATTCGAACAAGTGTCTGAACAGTAGCGTCGCCAATGCACCTCTCTTGGAATGCGAATATCGCTTCGTGGATTTGTCGTTGAGTGGTTTGCTAACAGCAATATCGCAGACTCGTTATAAACTGATGTCATTCCCTCTGGATTTACTCAGTGAATATGTTGCCACCCGATGGTGGACTCTTGCTTTAGCTGTTAGCCAATCATCAATCAGCGTACCGAAGTGAGTAGTGGCGCGATCGAACAATGATCGCTGATCAGGAAACATTTTCAAGCGCAGTTTAGCGTGGCTGCGGCCCAATGTTCGTAAATCGAAATACACGAAGATCAAAATATTCTCCCCATCCTATTTTAGGTGGATTATCGCCTACTCAAGGGTTTGCGAATACTACTCCATAATCTCCACTCAGGGAGTGTTATTCCATGATATCTGCCCCCTAGTGCATCACAGGTATCTTCTGCGACTATCATAAGTTAAGGAATTACATAAGACAGTGTCTGGATCTCCTGGCAACAAACGTTCCAAGTTCTTGACAAAGCATCAAAGCTAAGTTCCACAATTTCATCGACGGTGATTTTGTTCTATGGGCTCGTCGTGAAGATTAGCAAATTAATGGTCCTATGGCTTGGCCCGTACAGGATCACCCGTGCCATCAGTGAATGGCACTATCTGATCGATCATTCTGGTCGAGCATTTGATCACCGGCGATCAACTCTAAGCGCATGTTACTCGTCTTAAATTTCACCTTCGTTGTGCGTCACTCAAGAACTCCTCGATCACGTCTCTTCTGGCATCGGCTTTGTGGTCGACGGCGAATCGTCGTTCAAACGCCAGGCCGATTCAATTCTAGACGCCACTCGTATGAAACCGGTCATACGCGACAACGACATTGCCAATCGAATGTCATCTCGTTTTCGCGATGTCGACTAGCATTTCGCTTTGCTTCCAATACAAATATTCTGCAACCATTTGCTCGTTAAAAACTACCTCGTTTATTTGAGTCGGTTTTGTCGACATAGAGTTCATCATACGACAGTAGACACCTTCGTGCAACAGCGGGAAGAGCCTCATGGTTCTTTATGAACCATATCATTCCGATCTACTGGCTGATTATCGCTGTTCGATTACGGAAGCAGTGTAATAATCGCCTCTCGGATCTCTCGTAGGTAGAGGTATGCAGTCAACATGTTATTCGGAGTGACAGGGAGCAGTTGCTGCAATTCTAAAGCAGCCATGAAAACGGGACGGTCCATCTTGACACCGAATAGGTCAGCGAGATCAGCGTCAGATCCCGGGAACGCAGCTTGACAATACTGCACAAGCGATGGTGGGATGACATTGCCCGATTGAACAGCGCCGTACAGTTCTGGATACGCATACAGAATATCGGGGGCACCTCCTGGATTGATACTGCTCTTTCGCATCTTATGTGCATTCCACTCCTCAAATATCTTGTCAAGGGTTTCTTCAAGCAGATCACCGAACACGAAAATGGCGCAACGGTATTCGTAATCGTCGTCGACGTTGTAGTTTCCGTCGCGCTCCAAATTTTTGAAGAATTCTATCCAGAGCTCAATACCCATTGCGTATATCTGGTTCCACCAACAGTCAATTCTCTGGTTGGCAACTGAGCGGCCGAAGATATGAGCGCTCTGCCCATAAAAATGGCACAGAACGGCAGCAATCATTGTGTTCTCCGGGCCGCGATCTGTTCGCTGACGGGCTGGCATGCACCCAACACTTTCAACCGCAGAAAGGTAGTACGCCAGGATTTGCTCTGGCAGGCGATTAGAGGATCCCATCCTCAACCACATCAGTTTACGAGACCATCCATCGATTGCCCCATGTATCTCGAATCCGAACTGTCGTAATTTATCGTTCAGGTCGATGTGCCACAGCGCATTTGGACCCGCGACCTCACACTCCCGACGGTTTAAACGCCTTTGCAGACGAGATGCGTTTGCATCGGGATCGAGATCGCGTTGGGCCTCATTGAATGCATCACGTGTGACGTTTGTATTGTACGTCTGGCGCAACCTTAACGTCATTGTTCGGCAACCCATCAAACGACCGTCACCCTGAGATTCCAGAGCGACCATTGATTCGACCAGCGTTTGCGGTAAGTGCTTCCTGGCGCTGATCCCCTTTTCCTACAATCGAACAACGTCATCCGATGTTCCCTATCGCAAACCTTCACAATCAATTAATCACGATAAATACCTGAATAATATACTCTAACGTGCGCAGTGATATGTTTTCGTTATATTCATTCTGCAGAAAGTGCAAAACTTGCTCGTACGTCTTGCCATGACGAATCATGCATTCGACGTCAGCCAACCATTCATTGGAGCGCTGCAGCGCTGTCGGAGCAATACAGCGAATCAGGCCGTGCCGTTTGATCCATCTCTGAACGGTGCGAACACTGGCATTGATTTGACGATGTTCGCGAAGCCGTCGAACTATTTCTTCGCTGGATTCACCGGTATCTAGCCGCTGCTGCAAAAACTCGACAACGTCATTGCCACAATGAATGCGATTAACCATGACTGGCTGCTGAGATTCGAATTTGTTCAGGCGGGGAGACGATTAATCTTATTGTTAGTTGACAACCTGGTCGAAACACAACAAAATAATTTCAAATGACGCGGAGTTGCGGTACTGGGATGGAGAGAATGTCAACTGACGCGGAGTTGCGGTACTGGGATGGAGAGAGTTGCGGTACTGGGATGGAGAGAATGTCAACTGACGCGGAGTTGCGGTACTGGGATGGAGAGAATGTCAACTGACGCGGAGTTGCGGTACTGGGATGGAGAATGTCAACTGACGCGGAGTTGCGTAATTTGCGGAAGTCACTCGCAAAACTTGGAATAGAGTCGAGTCATTGAGTCGACTCCGCATCTCTAACTGGGATGGAGAGAATGTCCCCTGACGCAGAGTTTCTGCTCTCGTATTCCGAAGCTGCAGCAACATGTCCTTGAACGTGGTCTGAAAACGCTCGCTAATTTGAACTTTTATGGCCAAGATCCTTCGCGGGAGAAAACTGGGGTAAAACATTACGAGCACGAGATGATGAACTTCGAACTTTTGGGCCGTCCATATATTAATGGTCTCCGTTCTAACCAAACTTCAACTTGATTAATCGGCCAACAAAGCTTGCGGATAAAGTTGAGAATATCAATAATGAAGGCCTGACAGCGAATAAGGTCATAGATGTCAGAAAAAGTGCACTGCAGCAAATGTCGACACTGAAGGACGACAATACAATGGATGCAGGAGGACGCTGTCTCAATTTGTTCCTGAACTACATAAAAATTTCCTGGTTTGCTTCCGACTAACAATTTTTTTTTTTGAAAATGTTGATTCCACCACCAAGGCCTCTCTTGAAATTCTATTTCAGGCAGATTACGCCCTTCCTTGAATAACGGATTGGCAACATTCCTGGCGGTCATCAGTTCCTCGACGTGTCGCAATGGAAAACCTTGTGGATTTGGCGTTGGTATTCATAACAAATTCCGTCGATTCAAATCAAACTGGACAAACGGACGGTAGCTGCACAAGATCGCTGCCGCAACTACCTGAAATAGAGTTGCAAGAGAGGCCTTGGTGATGGATCCAAGATTTTCAAGAAAAAAACAACATTGTTAGCCGGAAGCAAACCAGGAAATTGTTAAGCAGGAACAAATTGAGAAAGCAGTGGCGTACCATCTTGGGCAGTGAAGAGAGATTTTGCTGCGGGTGTGTGCTCCAAGACGACCTGATTGAGAGCATTAATGAACCGCATTTCGTCGTCAATGTTGACAATGGTCGGACATTGGGATTCAAAGGTGACCAAGAAATCAAGTTAGCTGATGTTGTTTCTGGAGGTGGTCGTGCGAATCACCGGAGGGCCATCTTCTCATATTGAAGCTTTGATGACGATTTTTCAAAACACAAAACGCAGTTACCCTATAAAAACTATTACGAAAAACGTTCCGAGCGCGTATTACCGTACGAGCCCGACAGGATGGGTGGACAGGACCGTTTTTACCTCAATGGGTCGCAGAACGTAAAGCATGTCTGTCGACATTCACGGTCGGGAGAAAGTGAGTTTTCTTGACAACTGTGGCGGGCACAATAGAACTACGGAACTCCAATAAGCTTTGGACGGAAAGAGGACCTGTTTACCACCGTGCGCGACACACTTGTGTCAACCAGCAGACTCTTTCGAAGGTTAGAGATGCTCGGTCAGCCTGGTGAGAGGCCAAGAATAGCCAACATGGTGTTGAATGGGCAATGGTCCATGAAGAAACGCCAGGTCGTCGTGGTCGAGGAAACTAACAATCCCAGGCAAAGAGTTTTCCCTACAGTTGGCGGCCGACGCGGTGCGGGATGTAAATAGTCAGAGGGATGTCGCCGGTCTGACATATGCGCGTATAGCCATGATTAGGTGTGGACTCGTTCGCGATGTGAATGGAGATTTGGAACGAAGCGCAATTAACGCCGGAGCTCCAGGCAACTGTTTGGAAAACACCGAGCAAACATTGATGGCGTGCCCCTTTGAACTTAACAATCCCCATGAATTCAACTTCAATGTGAGATTGCACGTAGGCTGACTCGACTCGGTTCATTACAGTGATTGCACTTAAATTCCCTTCCTGCTGCGGCTGCATCGAACTGTAGGAAAAACTCGTTGCCGTTGCTTTCGAATATATAGACGACGACAGAATTTGACGACAGAACCTCAGTCATTGCAGTCTGTACTTAAAATCGCTCTCCGCAATTATCACTAATTTTCAGTTCCGCACCCAAAATAGTGTGGGCAGGGATTATTATACTGTGACCCGCACTAATTCGGGTGCCCAGACGTGTATGCCGTGGACAAGTTTCACAGCAGAACGGGTAAATCAGCTCGGGTCACCTCTCTTCTCTATAGTGTGTCGACATGTTTTGACCCCAGGCTGGTGACCGCGAATCTAACCGATTTCCATACTGCTCCTGTCCGTAAAAAATATATTTCTGTCGGGCGTGCTGCGATAGTCTGGAACCGATTCAGTAGTTGCCTGATTCACCAGAGTTATTACCGTTGAAAATCTTTTACTATTTCAGCGTGAACGCGACAGATTTGGCCCCGAAAATAAGTATAGTACTCTTGTCGACTTAGAATCCTGCTTCATCTCAGGCTGATGATCGGACTGAAAATACTGTCGATGAAAACCGGATCGAGATAATCGCCAAAACGGAAGAGCATCAGTCAGCGCAACCATCACTGACTGTGAATTGTGAAACGCAGCGCGGCCGCCAGCGAATCACATTTCGAACCGCTATTGGAAGTAACGAAACACATGGGAATATGAAATTTAGAGGGTTGCCCGGTGACCAACATATACGAGTAATGGATTTGAATCACCCAGTTGTGACACGGGAACGTTTTCTCTATACTAACTGCTCGGTCAACAACATCTCTCGCATTTTTCAAACATGGTTTGGGCGGTTTGGTCACAATTCGGGAATTGCATCACATGGCGTTTTTAGAGGCGGGCAGCACGGTTGACAAACGAGCGTGCTTTGAAATCTCTTAATAAAATCTTACCGGCCTTGCTCCAAATTAAAAAAATAGGGCTGAGGGGTATTCCTGTCGTTGCATCACCATTTGAGCATGAATACAAGCTTGGGCATGGACTGAGTTAAAGACTATGATGATTTATTTCGACATTGTTTCAATGCTAGACCAGCTATCCAGGCCATTGATGGCGATTGAATGGTCCCCAGTTTGGTCAACGTCTGTACTGTAGTTACGACTGAGGTCTCAACAGAAGCTGCAGATGGCCGTACCAAGCATGGTTGCAGATATATAATAGAACAGTCTTGCTGTGAAGCCCTGTGTGCAATGAGAGCTGATGCGGATGACGGGCAGCCCCATTCCCTGATCAGTCAACACAATCTCCTTCCCCAAACCGCTCCCGTCTTCCCACAGCTTCTGGCCCTCAGTCATCTATCTGTCCCAGCCCTCCGCATGACCTGTTACCGCTACACTACAGAACTCGAGTCACACCTCGCTCATAAATCGCATTCGTCAACATTGTCGATATTTGCTGAATGGATTCGGGTCCTGGACCGCCGCCCCTGGTTCAATGCACCACTCTTATGAAGTTTATCGCCCAACAACCGTTGCTGGAGGAGCGAATTCCGCTCGGTAGAAGTTTGGTGGAATTATGCCTGCTAAACAGGCAACTACTCCCCATTGTTGCTCAGTCGATGGAGTTCCTCTCTCTCGTTCCATCTCTTCTAGAGTTGCCAAATATGAGGACATTTATTGTTGCATTTTTGAGCATCGCTCCGCCAGATGCTGCACCTGTTATCAAAATTTTGCAGCAGATGTTGTCAACTGGAAATCGATCAGATTTGGTGTTGACTATTTGCCGTCAATATTTGGAATCAACAGATATTCAGGACGCTTTCAAGGCATACTTCCTAGTTGATCAAGGTATGCTGTCGTGTTTCATCGATATGCTATCTTCGATTTCAAGTGCGGACCTGTTTCGTAACCTGATCAGGGTTATTGGCTCGGCTTTAGCCTATTGCGCCGCAGCCCGCCAAAGTTGCCACTTTTTCAATAGTTTCCGGTTAATCGAGGCTGCTGTTCTGAAATCTGAACTTATCCAAACTCCAGAAAATGCAGACCCACTCATTTTGTCTTTTTTTTTGTCCGCGCTGCACCAGTCATCGTCGGAGTTCGATGCTCTGTGGAACAGCGATCTCTCTTCTCTCAGCCCGGGCATCATTGGAAGTATTCCAATTATTCCCATCATTGTAAAATTGTTGCCATATTGCAGTAATTGTGCTCAACGTGACGTTTTCAGCCTTCTTCAAAAATGTCTCTCTCAGTTTGAGATAAATGTTATTTTGATGATGTCATTACCATCAATAACCGACGCTTTTTTGGTACAGTTTTCGTCTATACTGCAGGATGAGTCTGATCTTAGGTGGAAACCCTTTCTATCATTGTTAAAGATCCTTCTTACTTATCGTCCTTCGCCTGTGTGTGTTAATCGGTTTCTGGACGCTGTTGACAAATCACCGCATTTGGTGGGGTTTTTGGTGGAAGAACTCCTGTTACCTGGCGCCAAAATACCATTTATTCAGTTCGACCTTGGCACGTCAGGGGCGTCCTGTATGATCACACAAATATCGGACGTTGAGCAATGGCCCCCTCCAAAAGGGTACAGTATTGCGTTGTGGTTTTACATTGATTCTCAAGCTAGTGATATACATCTTTTCGCCATTCTAGGCCAGTTTGCCGTATTTGTAAAAGGTGGCCATCTGTATCTGGAATGTGGCTCCACCTTGATCCCGATAATGGATTTCGAATGGGTCGCAGGGATATGGTATCACCTGGTGCTAACGCACGAAAGAAAACTACTACAGTCCTCAATGATGACAGTTTATGTGAATGGTGAAACAATCCAGTCACTAAAGCTTCCATATCCCAACACTTGGGGAACTCAACCAGGACAAAGCGGAGCAAGTGGAAAATTCACTTTCGTGATTGGGACGTGGCCTGATTTACAGCAACCCAAATCTGACACACGATGGAAGGTAACGTCATGCACACTTCTAAACGTGGCAGTTACCTCACCAATTGCTGCCAAATGGTTTGCGTTGGGAAGACAAGCAATAATGGTGGGCGGCGCCCAAAGAGTCTTCAATCACACTGCAGAATATTTACAGGCTAGTTCTGCGATAGAGCTAGCGCTACTAGCCACACATCCAATCCCTGAAAGATCCCAACATTCACGATCAGTCAGCTTACTATCTGCTGCATCACTTTCTGACCAACTAATTCCCGGTTCATCATTTATTGCAATGGTACATGCTCAACATTCGCGGATTGTACCATTCCCATGCAAAGATGTCGATTATATGTTTCTTATTAGTTCATGTACTGCACATATTCAAGATGATTCCCAAAGCATGGGGCACGTTGCCGTATACTCTCCAATTGGAATAGCGGCAGCCTCAACTAGTGTAGGCAGCATTAGCCATTTTCTTCGTTTCCTGAGCAAATCTCGCACTCCAGATGAGTTAAATCAGTGGCTTCTCGCAATCACCCTCTTGTTGCGTGATTGTACTGATTTTATCAGGAAAATGACTGTCCAATCGGAATACATCTCGCTTGCGTCCCTTCTAAAGAAGTTATGCACTCTTTGGGACAGTAAAACTGTAGATTTGGTTCTGGCTATCATTGGGCTCTACAGCAGAGGCAAAAGTGGCCGTATTGTAAACACCTGGGCTCTTGATAGTTTAGTTATGGATATGAATGTTTGGATCAATACCTCTCCTACAGTGCAGAAGCTCTTGATCACAACATTGGAAGAGGCCATCGTTTTCAATACTGCTTCCCAACAAAATCTAAAGGCAATTGAGTCCATTGGAAATCCTGTTCCTAGAATCGTATCGGTCTTAGGCGAGGAGGACTTGGCAGAAGAAACTGAAATTGGCCTGACACGGCTTCTCGGGATATTCATTTCATCATCAACTAACCCAGAAAATTTTGCGATTGTATGTGATTCGGCTATTGCTGCTGTCCAGCTGCAACCCAGCCAATCTAATGGTGATAAGGTCGATTACAGTCAGGAATCAAGCCCGATATCGGTTCCCAGCAGCCCTTATAGTGTCAACTCTCCGGGGTCAACACATTCATGGACAGCTTCGGTAAAGCTGAAGTCGCATTCCGTGTGGGCTGATAACCGGAGACACCGGTTACTTGAGATGTTGTTATCTCTTGTACGGCAGGCGTTTGAGAGTGGGAATGTCGCCCAACTTGGGGTTTACGCCAACTCCATGGATGCGTATTTTATTTGCATTTTGGTGGAAGGAGGACGGAATCCGCAAAGACGAACTGTTCTAGTAGCGTTGCAACTGATGAATCTATTCTTTCTCAAGCAACCGTTGATGGCAGATAATTTTTTCAAGTCAGGTTCATTTCATATTCTTTTCAAAACGCTACGGCCATTTTGTTCATACCCAGAAGTTTTCTCAATGCTTTTATTGATGCTTTCTGGCAGACCGTATTTTGAATTTTCTGACCAGTTACCTCAAACGCCCTTAGAAACCATGTCTGTAAAAGAGTTGACCAAGGTTATCATCAGCCAATCAGCAGAATCTCGCGCTATTTGCTTCCCCGGTGCAGCTCATATATTGGTTAGTTTAATCGTTTTTGGCGCAACTCACGTAAAAAGGCCATCAATTATGGATAGACATGGGTCTGTATCTGCTCTGCGTCCTTCCTCAATTGGCGTTTCTCGACGCGATTCAAACCATTCCGTTACTGTTAATACGCAAACTTTGATATCTTCTCCAATGTCGCGGCGTTCGATGTCTCCCGTTATTTCTCGGGTGCCTCAGCTGAATATCCCAGACGACGATGCTGCCATATTGCCCTTAGGTCAGGTCACCTCGCCTGCTCTGGATGACAAAAGGTTTTCGGACGACTCTTTTGTCTATCACAAAACTCATGAGAAGTTGGCTGAAACCTCATCAAGGACCAACAGTTCTCGGAGATCGAAACCCAACGATGCTGTCAATTCAGATCTGCTCATTGATTCTATTCAAGCCATCACAGAAATTATTGCTTTGTCTTCTTCTTCCTCTATCAATGCTGATCCACTAGGTTCTTTGTATGAAATTTCTATCATCAAGCAGGTCGCAGATGCGAGATTTGTCTTTGAGAGCGATGTCTTGGGCGGAGAACATTTGAGTAAAGAGGTAAGTAGCTAAACTATATTCAAAGGTTTCCGATTAAATGGGTTTTTTTAAAGATGGAGAAACTGCTTGTATGGCTGTTATACAAAACGTTGTTCCTCTCCCGTTCCGATCCGCTAAGTCTACTACGTCGTGCATTGTGTCTCGTTCCTTTTAATATTAGCGAAGCTGCGTTGAATGCGTACCAGTCTAGAATCATCGTTGCGCTTTTTGAGCGAATATCTGAACACGGTTGCAACCAATCTGATCTTCAGCAAAACGCTTCTTTACGCTCAAGCTTCTTCGCAATGATCCAATATATGGCTGAACATATATACCTAGGAAGATATTCACAAGATGTGCTTGAAAAAACGGCGTATTGCCTTTCTCTGCACCGTTTACTGGAACGCGACCAATTTTCCGCCAGTCAAGGTGATTTAATCTCAAGTGCACTATTGGAAGCCTCTAGACGAATGATATTGTTTCGGTTGTCGCGGCGCGATCAGGAACACTCCGGAGAGCTGTACCAGCTTATTTTTGAACATGCTCATCTGTTATGTGTTTCGGATGATGAAGATTTTGTAGTTTCTGTTCTTTATCATGCTACTCTTCAACTGATTAATGGAGATGGAAATTCGCAACATATTTGCGCGAAGATCTGGCATTGGGTTGCGCTGAGACATTTCTCGCTTTTTGAATCTCTCATCGTTTTCAGCTATCGGTTGGAAGGGGATCCTGATATATACACGCTTGATTTGCTAGAAAACGGGTTTTCCAGGCTGATGCAGGATAGGTACTCATCTTTTTTATCGTGGCTCAGCTCCGAAAACAACCGAAACTCTGTCATGTTTATGGCAACCACGATGTTGGAGCCAGTATGGAAGTTATATGAATCTGTTCGAAAGCGGGATACATTAGATCAAAAAAGTGAGAGAGATGCTGCCATTGCGCAATTCACTGAACAAGATAATAACCGTCTTGAACGAGACGCGGGGGCACAAGTCGATATGGAATTTGCAGTTCTCCACCATTTACAAAAAGCCAGAGAGAGAGAAGTTTTGCGTTTACTGTCATTGAAGCAAATTGCGAAGGAAGCTGAAAAGGCTAACGCCTGTCGCTGGAGTTCTCATCTTGACAACCTGAATCGGACAGTGGCCTGTCAGGCACTGTCTTGGACTCAACACGACGATGTTCCATCAGTGACCTGGGAAGACTTATGGACACTTGATCTTATTCAAGGCCCCAACAGGACTCGCTCGAAATTAAAGCGCCGTGCGCAAGTCCATCATGAGCTTACAATTCAGGAAAACCGAAAGCAAGCGCCTTCGAATGAACTTATCAAGGCTGCCGATAGTAAAGAAAGCCCTGCACCAGCAAACAAAAGGGAAGATGAGTTTCTCAACGTTCCTGATCCATCTTCTGCTAAACATGCTTCAACACAAAGTCATTCCGGTCCGCTGACGTCAAGGCGCCGGCCACTTAACCAATATCATTCGCGATCACGACTCTCTAGCGTTTCTCTTGCCCATTTATTACCAGCATTGCATTCACCACGTGAAGCCTCCAGCGAATCTCAAAATAACGACGCTGTGATCAGCGATTTCTGGCTTCGGGGCGAGCAAAGACTCAAAATCATGCTTGAAGCAGAAACCGATATCCAAGCGTTTTACCCGTGCCGGAAGGTTATCGGCCTTGATGAAAAAGAATGCATATTCGTTCTTTGTCCTAATTCAATGTCTCTCATTATTGGATATCGCATCAATGAGAACGGGGACGTTACTCCGGTGACACCATCAAAAAAGAAACAAGCCAAATCGAACTGGGCACACGACGCAAAATTAAGCCCTCAAGTGAACGCCGACAATGACACTAACTTACCTTCAAATGCACGGTTCACCTTTGATCAGATAGCCCATTTAACTAAGTGCCGATATCTTCTGCACCCTTCGGGGCTTGATATTTCCTTCATCGATGGTAACAATTTTTTGCTTGTATTCTCTGTATCCGATAGGCAAGACGTGTATGATCTACTTATTGCCTCTTGGTATGTTGCATTTGTAGTGAATGCCCCGTCAATAACTGAGAGTCTTATTAGCCCCAGATTAGTAGATCCTGATTCGACCGCAACTTTGTTTAATAGTGGTAATGGGCCAAGTGGTGCTCCCTGGTCCATTTTAATACTGTTTTTTTTACTACAGAGAGTTCGCGACTCAATCGCTTAGTGAAAGCTACAACTAACACCTGGCTGCGAGGGCAGTTATCGAACTTTGACTATTTGATGCAACTTTCGCTACTGTCGCAAAGGACCTTTAACGACCTTACCCAGTATCCTGTATTTCCATGGGTAGTTCAAGATTTTCATAGTGACGCTCTTGATTTGGAATCGGCAGCTACGTTTCGAGACTTACGTAAGCCTATAGGCGCACTGGACAGGGACAGAGAACAAATGTTCAGAGACCGGTACGATTCATGGGAGGATGATCAAATCCCAAAATTCAACTATGGCACACATTATTCTTCCGCCCCAGTAGTCCTCAATTTCTTGGTCCGTTTGGAACCGTTCACTTCTCAATTCAAACGTTTACACAGCGGTCGATTCGATAAACCCGATCGAATGTTCCACGACTTAGGAGACTGCTGGAATGCGTGTTCAGGGCCGAATGCAGGCACCAGCGATGTCCGAGAGTTATTACCCGAATTCTATTTCATGCCAGAATTCCTTGTAAATGGTAAAAATCTTAATCTTGGCATTCGATCGTCCGGAATCGAAACAGATAACGTGGTCCTACCACCATGGGCTTCCGGTAGCCCGAGAAAGTTTATCTCCCTTCATCGCCAAGCTCTAGAATCTGACTATGTGTCTGCAAATATTCATCATTGGATTGATCTAATTTATGGATACAAGCAGAAAGGTCCCGCTGCTGTGGAAGCATGTAATACTTTTTATTACACCAGTGTAGGATTCACATAATATTTGTATTTTACATAGCTGATTTATTCACATCAGTATGAAGGACAAGTCGATTTTCAGTCTTTAGAAAACGACCCTGTCCGAAAATCGGCCCTGATTGAGCAAGTTAGAAGCTTTGGTCAGACACCGAAGCAACTGTTTACCAAACAGCACCCGGCACGCCAGGGTCGTACCGATCAGGCTCACTTGATCAGGTACTGTAAACATATTCAATTACTAGAAGCGAAACAGATGGGGAAGACAATCGGATGTATTGGATATACTTCTGATAGAATCAAAACATCGCCATTATTTTCGGCATTGATTGGACCTGCAAACGATATTTACGCCACTTGGGGCACGGTTGATGGAACAGTTCGCTTTTTTTCAACTGAACCTGAATCATACGCAAGAATGGCTATAACTGGCGCTCATTCGCCTGGGGCCATTATTACCTGTGTTCACGTTTCGACTAACGGTTTGGCGTTAATAACCGGTGCTTCGGATTCAAGCATTGTTGTGTTCAAACGAAAAGGGTTGAAATCAGATGAAGTCTTTGTTAGAAGAGGCACTCTAGATGGTCACATCACGGCAATCGTCTCCTTAGCAGTCTCTAGCGAATTCTCTATCATTGTATCTGCATCAGCAGACACGGTGATCCTGATTTGGGATTTGAATCGGCTCGAACCTGTGGCGAATGTTTTGCTACCACAGAATATCATCCAGTCATCAATTATCCTATCAGTTGACTGCATGGGAAATGGAGATATTGGTATTGGTTTCGGAGATGGTAATATTGCTATCTGGGATCGCAACTGTCATAAGGTCGCATCAACAACCAATGAGCGCGTATCTGTTGGCGCGATAATGTCACTACAGTTCTGTTCGTCGCACGTTGGGTGGTCGGCGTGTCTTATAAGTGGTCATTTTGATGGTAGCATCGTGGTCTGGTTTGCCGATTTTGATGGATCCATACATTGCGGTAGGATTTTGGGAAGCAGCGAACATAAGTCCCCTATCACAGCATTGACGGTGTCACCTGATCTGAACCAGTTCTGGTCTGGTGACACAGCTGGTTATGTTCTGAGTTGGGGAATACCTGCACCAATCTTAGCAGAGCTTCGTTGTGGGCCTGCCACTTCGGCAATATGCGGATTATGCAACAAGAAATCTCGGAAGGGAGCAGAAGGATTCGAGTTTTGCCATCTGTGCCAGTCTTTGTATTGCTCGCAATGTTGGCTAGAACATTATAGGACAAAAGACAAACATAAATTATCGACTGTAATATTTAGAGCTCAATAAAATATTGATAAAGTGAGTACTCATTTCTTTAAAGGATCGAACAGCATAATGATGGGATCAGTTTCAGTCGGGGGCTCCTCACATTTAAGATCATCACGAACCGCGATACTGCCAAATAACGAGGATAACCCGTTGGGATCTGAACCGAATGTAGTAGGATGCGAGTCTCGCGCTGCTATTAGATGAAACGGATCGCTTTCTGACTCCGTTGACGAGGACGATGGCGGCACAGGTATGGAGGGCGGAGGGTCATGAGTAGGGCCACTCAGGAGAATATGAGGAACTCTCTCCTCCTCTAGAATGGAACGTTCATTTTTGGACTCTTCTGCAGAAGACAAAACTCAAATACCGAATGTAATGGCTTTGACCTTGGCTTGAAGAGGTTCAGCTGGGAAATCTGAATAGTTTCGCTTGTTGTTGATGATTTCTTGGCAACCATCATTTATCTGAAGTAATATATCTACGGTGGCTTCATGATCAAGCTCCATCAGGCACAGTAATACCCGATCTTGAATACTTCGTACAACCCTCATATCTTGACTAAACTTGATACGTTCGCAAGCGGTGATTAAATCCATTTTGAATTTATTGCCCCAATCTTGACGGCTAGTGCATGGATCAAATACCGACAAATCGCCAGGAAACTGGTCAATTAGAGCTTGATACGAACTGAGCGCCCAGGACGACAGTATCGCATGATTGCACCATGTTTTGATTAATAAGATAACGTCAGATCGAGAACGGGAGTTGGATCGAGCGATTGTTAATAGGGAGTTTAGACATGGATGACCTTGGAGGATTACACAGAGAGATGATTGAAGGGAAGAATTGCTCGTGAGATATGATAATAATTCTAGTGAGGATCTGGACGTTAGATTTGAGGTTATATAAGTGTCAATCTGGTCCAACACACTGGCGATATCCTGATCAGTAATGTGTTGTGATGCAATTCCCTCCAAAATACACTGATAATGTCGGGCTCTGTCTGCTCGAGATTCAGGATTACCAGCGCATGCAAACTGTATATGGGATTCTATGGACATCAGCCCAATCTCAAATGGGAAGAACTGCACTTGTTCAGGGCTTTTCTTAAAGGGTTCACTACAGTCAAAGGGAAGGCGCCGGCGGAGCGCCATCCCATCACTATAACGCAGCCCGCACATGGAGATGATCGGCGGTAGTGGGGACTACAATGCGCCACATCAGAATCTATTTAACAACAACGGACCCAAAATATTACCATTATGCGTTGCCGAGTTGTGGATTAGACTTATTTCGGAGAATCACAAACAGTATGGCGACGCAAACGATTTGAAGCAAACTCGGCAAACGGCCGGTAAAACTGCACACGATCGCTGCCGCGAGCCCGGAAATGTGTCCAGAACTCGCGGCAGCGATCTTGTGCAGTTTTACCGACCGTTTGCCGAGTTTGCTTTAAATCGTTTGCGTCGATGAATTATGCCAATTGCCACATGGCAACTCATAAGCGGACGTCGCGGAAGTTAAGAATACCAACGCCAAATCCAACAAGGTTTTCCATTGCGGGAACGACACGTCGAGGAACTGATGATCGCCAGAAATGTTGCCAATCCGTTATTCAAGGTAGAGCATAGTCTGCCTGAAATAGAATTGCAAGAAAGAGGCCTGGATCATTGCTACAGAAGGTGAACGCGAACCTCGATTACGTGCATTGCTAATGATCGTATAACTTATCAAGTCTCCACCACTTTCTGCAAAATTCGCATTGAATGTTCCTTTTTGGCTGCCACTTATAATGTGTCATGCCAGCGTGCACATAATGCTTGGAGAGAATTTTGATTGACATTTCGTAAGCCTTCGAAATTCGCTGGTCAACTCTTCATGCAGCCAAATCACTCAATCCGAACTGCACTTTCCTCGACCAGGCAACGCCAATACTCTCACACGTTTTCCCTTCTGTAAATCTGTTACCATGTCGTAATACTTATCACTGTTTTTCCAACTTAACAAGAACAAATTGAACGGCAATTCCTGTGGAATCAGACAACCATCGATCCATAATTAGGAAAGATTTACTCAGAGAACGCGCAATAATAAACGCAATAACATCAATCAAAGCCCATACCGCAATCCTCGAAAAATGACAAATGTGCTTTTTTGAGTTTCTCTGCTTACGAAGCCTATCGAAAATCGCTAAATTCTCCGTCTGCGTAGTAAAGTCTGTACTGTAGTCAGCCTTCAAAGGTCAATCGCTCTAGAAATAGCGCCAGATTGCCGACCCCGCGCAAGATTTTGCGTCGGAGGGGGTACGGTAGTGCAGTTCCAGTCCCAGTTCTGCGTTGTCTCTGTATCGTGTACAGCAGGCCCCCACCCACACTTCGGATCTTGACCCCAATATGACGGTGACGGGCTCAGATGGGCCTGGCGTCACCCCTGGTATCGTGTCTGACAGTGATCGGTCCAGTGCCATAGCCCCTGACCCACTCTCGCCCCCGTTACCTCATAACCCGAGGTCACTCTGCTCTCGTTGCGCTTTACGTTATCAGGGTATCCCCTCGTCCGATCCCATTTATCAATCGTCGTCGGATATCATCTCATCGTATATTACGGGGCGACACCCCGATCTGGACCCCGGCCAGGTCCTCGCCCATCATATCATATCTGACCAGTCGCCGGTCATCTGCCCGGCGTGCGTCGGGATTCTGCAGCATGGGAATGAAGTTCGACCCGATGTCATATCATGTGTATCAGAGCGATCGCTGTATTCGTCTTATTCATCATTATCATCATACGCTCTGGCCATTTCGGTTCCTCCTGTATGCGCGCTTCGAGAAGCGTACTACACGGCAGTTCTATCACGATCATCTCCCCCGACATCAATCAAAGAGGTCCTCAAATCGATTTTGATTTCATCCATATCTTCTTTATTGCCAGCTGTATTCTCTTCTACTTCATTGTTCCATGTCGATCTGGCATTAAATCATCCATCATCGGACCCAGAAATCATTATGAATCTTTCTCCTTATCTTAGGAGAACCCTTCCCCTGAATATATCTGCCAAGAGGATACGTCAGTCTAATCTAACATCCAACAAATTTGTGGATCGTGCCATCAATGTAATGACGTCCGATGAGATTCGTCAATTATCGATTACATCTGTTGAGACGACACCCATATCTGTCAGCGTTCGTGTATACCATGATCCTATATTATTGACGGGATCGTACACAAAGTACTGCCGGGATTTATCTCAGACTCCATGGCTACTTGACGAAGACGAGCGCAAGATCGGCAACTCTGTGCAGGAATTGATCGTGGACCCTATCATATCCGTATTTCAGGCCGGCGACCGATATAAGTTTCATGCAGCTGGGCGGGAGGATGTAGATGTGAGAATGCTGGGATCCGGTCGGCATTTTATCATTGAAATAGTGGATCCGCATGTAATTCCTGATAGGGATTCCATATCGACTCTAGCCAATATTGTCAATGAGTCCACCGATCGCATTCAAATCAGTGCGCTGTCGCTGGCTCCTGATTATGCGGCCGAGTTCAAAGCGTTGCAGCTTGGCGCCCAAATCAAGACCAAGAGTTATCGAGCTATCGTGTGGCTATCGTCCGTGATTGCGCGATCGGAATGTGAACGAATTTCGTCAATGCCTCCCTTTGATATCCATCAGTTGACACCAATTCGCGTTCTTCATCGACGGTCGCTTCTCTCTCGTCCCAAAACCATTCACTCTTTGTCTATTAGTCCGATCAACTCCCATTTCGCCATCATTGACCTGGTTGCGCAGGCCGGCACCTATATCAAAGAGTTTGTTCATGGTGATCGTGGCAGGACGCAACCTAATCTTGGGTCGATGCTAAATTGTCAAGCTGATATATTGCAGCTCGACGTCATTGACTTGCATACCAATATATAATTGTCAAAAGGATTTTCATCTTTTATTGTTCAATCTTGTAAAAAAAATGGCTTAGTTTTGTTGCGAAACTTACAATGACGGTGTTGATTTTTTCCTAGCACCTGCCACGTACAGATTGACGGTTGTCCTTATTCCAATATTCGTTCCATTTGAACACAAGAATAAATCGCGACAAACGGGTTTTGTTGCCGAGACGACAGACGGTGTCGTCCGCTGTTTCTAGTCGTTCTCGACTAAGGACACGTTTGTTCCTGAAGGGGTTATCCGTCAAGACATATATTACAAGAAGGCGGTATGGTTGACGACCGGTGCCGTTATCTACCGGGCCACCCATCTATCGCAATGTCGGGCCCCGTCATCTTGTCGTAGTCCTATCTAAACTCATTTCCATGTGCTCTGATCAAAGTGTGAACAGCCCCTATTCAATATCTTGTCATTAGTGCCATCATGCCAGGTCCGATCAGTTCTTAAATGGGCTCTCCCGTTAGATGTATCGGATTTGGCGTCGGTGTTTGCATGAACGGTTCGGGTTGCATCTCAACCGCAGAAGTTCATTAGCGTTTTAGTCGCGTGACATTCATGTCCATTGTCAACCGCTTCAAACCTGGTCTATTGAGAGCCGTCAGATTGCGATATCAACAAGGAGTCGCTGAACAGGCCATCAGAGAGACAATGGGATCCGATAGATTAGTGGATATCATCAAGCGAGATCATACCGAGCTGCGTACGTGCTACGACAAGTATAAGAAGGCGGCGTCGAGCGACGAAGCCAACCAATGGTTCAATCAATTTGTTTGGGAGCTCTGCCGACATTCAGTCGCCGAAGAGTTGGTCGTGTATCCGATGCTGGAGAAGGTGAGCGATCGCGGCCGTCAACTCGCTGACAAGTCGAGAGCGGACCACCATAAGGTGAAAGAGATGTTGTCAGAAACACTGAATGTGAAGGATAATATGAGCGAGTTCGACAATAATGTCGAGAAATTGTGGACTGACCTTGAAAAACATCTGAAAATGGAGGAATCTGAAGATCTACCAATACTTGCCGATGCGTATCAATCAGAATCACAGAACGCCTGGGCCACAACCAAATTTGCAGCCATGAAGAAGACAGCACCAACTCAACCCCATACATTAGTGCCTGAGAAGCCGGTCGCTTTAGAAGGGGCTTTGGGTATGCTGATGGCGCCATTGGATAAGTTTAAAGATCTGTTCAAAGACTTCCCCAGTATGCAGGAAGGGCGTTAATCAATGATGCTTGACGTGGGATATGATTACAACAGAATATGACGAGAATCTGCAAAATTGAGAATAATACAATCAGGATATGAAATTGAGGAAACTTTGGTACTAGAATGGGTTTAAGAGTGTAATTCAACATCACCCACCAACTGCGCCCACAACCTACGCAAGTTGAGAGATGATCCCCGTTCAAAAATCGTCCAATCTGATAAGAATCATGGCCTCGTCATTTTGGGCGCAGCTGGTGGGTGATGTTGAATTATGGTTTCCACTGAAGTTTGATTGTTGGAATGAGACATTTCGCCAGGTCGGAGTTGGCGGGCGGAGTCAAGAGGGTTCAAGGTAGGGGCAGCTTGTTCCTGTAGGTTATCCAAAAGCGAGTCGAAGCGAGTCGAAAGCGAGTTGTTGCTCTTCATCCCAGGCGACTTGGCCAGGGCGAATGTTATCTCCTAGACTGGAAAGAAAGTGTACTTGAATCGCCAATCCTCCTCCTGCTCCTAAAACCCTTTCTGACATTCCACGAGCGTAAAGGTGAGATTCTTCATGGCCTCAGCTTCAACGGCGTCGAGAAGAGCGGAGTCGAAAAGGAAAGTCATCTGACTGTTAAGGAGGTCAGGGGAAGTAGAGTTGAGACTCTTTGGGTTTTTGCTTTTGCTTTTGATTGCGACTTTAGCGCCCACCAATTGCGCCCTCGCCAAATCCTTTTACGGCGAAACCGCGACAAGTTGAGATATGATCCCCTGATCAAAATCGGCTGTTCGTTTGGCTGTTCGGCTAACTTTTTCTTACATTGGGCTAGCGTACGAATGGCAAAATCGAGTTGGAAAATGCTTTTGTCAAACTTTTTTAAGAAATGGCAACAAGATTCATCATCAAAAACCAAGTACAGGTCGTCAAGAGGGTTTTGGGTAATTGCAGCTTTTGAATTATAGAAAGATTATTGATTAGATGTCTTAAAGTTAAAAATGGGATCCTGAACCGATCTCTCAACAGAGTGCTGTTGCGAAATTTCAGATCCTGAAAGCGACGCTTCAATCTGAGGTCAGTTCATTGTCAAAAACAGGAATGACAAACGGATGCTGCTCGAGGTTTCACATCCAGTTTCCTCGTCCCTCTGGTTTGCATCATTCAACCTGGACATCCATGAAGGCGAAATAAGGTAGTCAGGTATTGTATGAATGATAGAGAGGTGATAGTGATGCTATCTGTGGCAGGGATGCCACTACTGCACTGAAATGATCAGTGAGGTTAGGCCGAACTGATCGGTGAAACGGAGCGCTTATCGAATTGATCGATGAAACAGACGTAAATTTATTATTCCTAGGCAGTTGAGTTATCAAATAAGTAGAGGCACGAGCCCGTTATTCAGGAACGGGAACACGTGCGTCAACAATTCCAGACCTAGACTGGCCAACTCGTTGAAGAGTCTATCAAAAATTATTCCGTTTGTCAATCCTTGTTTTGACAATCAACTGACCACTACGCTCGAGGGGAATGTCAGAAAGGGTGTTGGAAGAGAGACAGGGTTGTACCGTCGACTTTCAAATGATATCGGTCTATTCCGGTTTTGTCCGGCCCGGGGGAGGATCGACGATTCACCAAAAAGCTATTACTTCTCAAGAAGACGAGGATGTCTGGAGCGTTTAGTCATATCCAGTTGATCAAGATCGTGAAAGCAGCGCTTCAGTCCTGAGGTCAATACCTTTCAAGTTTCTCCTTCCACAATCCCGCCGTTATCAAAGGCTACATCGAAGGCGCAATTGAACAGTATCCGCTCAAGATCGCGTTGTCGCTCTCGGGCTCACGAAACAATCACTTTATTGCACAACCTGGAATCCTTTACTACGAACTGTACATAGATGACGTCCTTCTGATCTAATAAGAGGACTGACCGCAGATATCAAGCGTTGGTCTCATGATCTCAATCAACTGGATATGACTAAAGCTCTGTCAATAGGTTTCTGAAAGGAAATCAACGCGAATTTCTCGGCGTTCGCTCCGATTGACTACGAAGCCGCTCTTCTCGACGCCAAACTCGTTGAAGCCCAGGCCTCAAACTGTAAAACATCAAATCAAGAATTTTTCCTACCCAAATCCAAGCTGGATCTTGTCTCATCTCAAATCGCGGTACGATTTTCTTGATTAAAATATTTCGCTAAACTAAGTTCGGTTTCCGAATGAAGTATTGTTGATGCAGGTCTAGAATAGCTCTAGCGTCTACAATTATCAGAGCATTGAGTCTTTTACGTCTATCAGAGCTGTTTGAACGGCGGGGCCCGAGCGTGATGGAACTACTCTTCCTCGAACAGGTGGAGTTAATCCCCTGGCGATTAACTTGCCGCCATACCCTGGTGAACTCGCACCAGTTAATTCGCAACCTAGGAGAGTCATCTGACTGTTTAAGGCGGTCGGGGAAGTAGAGTTGACAACTCTCTGTAAGTTGGGGAGACTTTTAACAAGATTAGCTGGGAGGATCAAACTTTGATGACGATAAAGTTCACGTTTATGTACTTAAGTTTATTAACCTCCGTTCTTCATTGTTATTTTCAAATTCTTCTTTGGCTAATTTCCATTTGATGTACTGTAAATTGGAGAATATTTGGTTCATTCATTGGCTTTGATCCAGTTGGTGGGCGATGGTAATTGTGATGGCTGTCGAATGCAACAGATGGATTACCGTAAACCACTAAATAACTCGACAAGCGTTTCACCCATGTGGAGGCGACGAAAATTGTATCCCGACTTCAGAAATGTGGCGTAGAGTACCAAACACGCATGAGCACAAGTAATAAGATGGAAAGTAATATGGTCAGAAAGGTTTGTTTGCTAGAACAGTTCGGTTCTTTCCATCAGAGTTCCGAGGCTCCGACAATGCCAATTCAATGAAAGTCTCGCGATGGTGGGCCATCAAGCGAAGATGAGCCAACAACAATGTGGTATAAGAAGGGTTGTAAGGTTAAAGACCATGGAAGGAAGGGTCGAAAGACAGCGGCGTGGGTTTCGTGATTACATGACGAATGTTGTTCGGAACTTGATAGATTATGAAAAGCAGGAGTCAAGTTCTCGCCGCATATCTTAAGGAACCTCGCCCTGGACATACTTCAACAATCGGATCATCCCGAGTTCAGCTCGCAGGCAAGATGCTTTCATCATGGACAAGACGCGTTGGATCCAAACTTTTATGGATAAGAAGAACATCGTGGATAGAGCCCAAACGGGGATGCTCATGGTAAGTCCTGATCGTCAGGCCCATCTGGAGAAGGAGATCGCTTATCACCTGGGCGTGGTTGGTCGCGAATTTCAATCTGGCGCGATTGATGAAGAAATGGTCGAAAATTCGGACGAGACTCAGTTTATTGTCAATATGGACAACGGCAAAACCTTAGGATTTAGAGGTGACAACGACGTCAAATATGCCGACGTGGTATCTGGAGGAATTGGAATGACAATGGTGGTGATATTGACCGGTGGGCCATATGCAGAAATCTGCACGCCATTGATGGTTTTTTCAAAATCAAAAGTGCAGCTATCCCGTTCAAGGAGTGCCCGATAACGTGCCGGGCGTGTGTTATCGAACTTCAAAAAAATGGTTTATGACCAAGAAGGTTTGGGAGGAACTGATGAGTGAGAACAGATTTCATTGTGTCCGCATGCAGGGAGGCCGAGAACCGCAGATACTCGTTGATAATTTTAGTGGGTTTCTGTCAAAATATGGCCTGAAATTATCAACGAGTATCTGCGGTTCTCAGCCTCCCTGCATGCGGACACAGTGAAATCTGTTCTCACTCATCAATTCCTCCCAAACCTTTTTGGCCATTCAACCATGCGACTCTCTTTGCTGATATAAAAATTTAAGGATGAATGGACGCGAAGATTGGAGCTGTATAAGTTTGAGCAAATCAACAGTGGAGTCGGCCTCAAAAACAAAGGTCGGAAACATGGAAGAGATTCATGAGCGATCGAGAATCCTGGGAAGACCTGGTTTTTGCAGCTGGCAGCAGATTGCGTTCGAACAGTTAATGCAATGCGTGATGAGAACGGCGTGTCGTACGCTCGAAAAGCGATGATTCGCTGCGGTTTGTCCCTGGATTTACATAGGCTATGGCACACCGATCAGCTGTCTCTCGAATTGCAGACGATTATCAAAAATAATAGCCAGTTTTTCGATGGCAAATTCGTCCCGGCTTTCAATAGTTCAAAAGATAGAACAAGGCCTAAATTGAGAATATGGATGTCTTCAATTAATAAAAGGGACTTAAGGTGATTGTAAAGGAGACGTCTGCTGAGACTAAGAAAGTGTGTTCAGTAACGGATTTGTTTTCCAGTTTCAATGACCCAACGAGGTGGAACTCTTCAGAGCGAAGGGAACGTGGGGCTGAAGCGCTTTTGCCGTTCAAACTCTTTAATCATTCATCGACCAGGTCGGTTCTATCAACATCAAGGAACTTATTGATCAGGCCAAGATCAATTCCTTTGTCATTCACTTCTCACAACCACCCGGCTGCAAACAGAAATTCGACGTTTAAACCTGCATAAGTTTCTTCGTTCTCCCAATCGGCGGATCATTATCGCTTTCAAGAAGTCTAAAAATCTTCTTGAGCTCTGTTCCATAAACAACATCAGCTACACTCAGCACGTACGAACATTGGAACCTGTACAGCGGATTGGACTTTAATCCTATTTCCTAATGAGTTCGGCGGCAAAAGGAATAACGAAGGGAATGATCTTGGCCTGATCAATAGGTTCCTTGAATAAATATCTCTTGTTTTTCACAACTGAGTAGCGCCGAGACAATTTCAGAGATAATGTTATATCCTTTGATAAGGCATTCTCGACGATTGTGCTGAGTAATAATGATGCCAACACACTCCGGATAAATGAAGTTCAGGGCTCACCTGACTGCAATATTCAGTAGGAGTTTGAAGTGATTGTAGGGGATATCGACAGCCTTAGTTAAATGTCGCCATTTGCTCATTCA
>OUQQ01000118.1:0-40196 GCA_900404475.1 Spongospora subterranea | reverse complement strand
GTCGATCCACTTATAGATCTTCTCTTTGCGAAGCCAGTCTCTGCATGTCTCAGGTTTTACAAGATGTCCGAAAACAGAAGTGAGATCATCAAAATCGGTCCGTCCTAACTGAGGATGCAGGAAGAACCCGATAATCATTGATCTGGCAGGCCATGTAGACATGCGGGGGAGTTGGTCACTAAACCAGTTACAGTGACCAAGGAAATATATGCAGACATGCTCATCTCAAAGGTTCTGCGGGCGATCCGAGACCAGTGGCCGCGTGAAATTCGTCCCATATTCCTTCAACAAGACAACGCTAAACCGCATTTATCAGTTGATGATCCAAGGTTTATCGAAGCAGCAAGCGCTGAGGGTTTCGACATTCGTCTGCGCTGTCAGCCGCCCAACAGCCCGGGCATGAATGTTCTAGACCTGGGGTTCTTCAGTGCCATACAGGCACTTCAACACCAAAATGCTAAAAAAAAATGTAGACGAGTTGATAGCTGCAGTGAACAACGCGTTTGCCGAGCTGAATCTCAAAAAACTCAACTATGTTTTCCTAACTCTGCAGCAATGCATGGTCTTAACAATGAAAGAAAGTGGGAGGATCAGCTACAAGCTGCCACACATGGGCAAAGAGATGTTGGAGCGCCCAGGAGAACTACCATTGGTTATCGATGTCAATACGGAACTTGTCGAGAGCGTCAAAGCCCTAATTTCCACAAAATAAACCGCAAATATCTTCCCTTTGTTGCCATGATCCGTTAAAACTGCTTCCTACACCCTGTTTCATTGTTAAAACCACACGTCTCTGCTGTCACCACCAAATGGGACAGAGGGAGTACTATATACAGTTTAGTGCACGTTCGACAGTGGGGTTGCGCCTCCCAACCTACACCACAGTCGTCAATCGTTTGTTATTTCTTCAATCGTTGTGATTGTCATTAGTTGAGCCATGAAGGGTGCAATTATGTTTATGATCAAGGCCTTTTCGCCCAGCAAACCGTCTCCCCCTGTCTCTATGGGCATGCGTATCTGCAATATATCAGTAGCCACGGTTGCTGTAGCAGCAGCCTTCTGTATGAATTAACGATTTCTTTTCGAATCATTATAAACTCACTTATATCCTGTTTAGACATATTCATTGCTGTGCATAAGTTTCCCATTATTGATGAACATGTCATTGCCGCGCTTGTTGCAATAATCAGCATTGCCTTTTTATCTGAAGCATTCAAGCATCTAACATACGAAGCCCAATTATCTCGTACACAAGAATCGCGTGATTTTTTCTCGAAATTGCGAGGATTCTCTTTCAAAAAAGCAGAATATTCACAAAATCAAGTCGACAGAAATATTCATCGTGTTTCTGTTTCGATATCCCACTTCCAAGGCCTTACTCTTTTTTTCCTCATGTTCATCTTCTTATCGCTACGCCTAACTCCCAAGTTTCCACTAGAAACCAGCTTTGCAGCGTCAATTTTCTGTTCTGCATTTCTGCCATGGCTTGCTGCTGGGCAATAAATTAACGTATAGTTCCCTCACATCACCGTTTTTCAGTGTTTCTTATTCCGTATTTAATTTTGTTTCGAAAAGATTTCCTGACAGATTTGGGAACAGAACGCGTGATCACCCTCTAGTTGTGCATCTCGACGATAGAACGCCTATATGGAACTCAGAATGAATGCAAGCATCGCTTATGATCATGTATCGACCACCATCTACCTTGAAACACGTTGATGAATGGCATGAGATTCGATTTTCTTCGAAATATTGCGACGAGCACGATTGGTTGCAAAATCGGTGTTTGACAAGGGGATCAAGGAATGATTGATCTGCAAATATGATCGCATAACAATGATAACAACTGCATCGTGCCCGCGATTCCGTAGGCATCTCCATGGAGTTTGTTTGCGTGGATTCGATCTCAAACAACTCGTTTGTTTCAAGGTTTCGCCGGCTCTCCAACCACGCGTTGCGAGCTTCCTGAAAGGGTCGCGGGTCCTCAATCATATCGGATCCGTAGCTACGCTCGGAAGGTTGTGCTGCAATTCCATCGTGGATGTCCTCTAATGAGCTCGCATTTCCTGCTTTGCTGCTTTTGTTTGTGGTCCCGTTCTCATGGATTGTCAGACCACCGAACCTCACGCTAGGATCGGGCTTACCCTTACGTCGATCATTGCCTACAACATTGTTTGGCCGACCGGGGATTCTCCGGCTACCTGGCTTCATTTGTCTAATTCCAACAGGTTTAGTTTGCTCCGATTTTGCTAAAATTGCTGCTGCAAATTTCCTGATCGACTGCGGTCGAGAATTCTCCCAGAGACAGCCTTTGTTCTTGGATAAGATGCTTTCATATTTCAGTCGCGCCTCTTGTTGAGTCTGTTTAATCTTTGCCAAACGATTCTCCATTTCCAACATCTCCCGCCGAAGAATATCCGAAGGATGAGATGATTTTGACGGCAACGATCCATTCCTGGATACGTTCATTGGCGTCAAACGCTGATTTGCACTTTCAACCATCATCCTGTGATGAGAAGCCAGAGCACTAGATCGCAAAGCCTAGAACATGGCGAAACTTTTGACATCTGCGATCTGAATCTATACTGCATCCCGTGGGCAATTCAATGCCCAGTTTCGTTTGATTTGTTTTCCATTGAAAGTTGAGTTTCAAAGACCTTTAGCGAGCGGAGATCTCGGTGGTGATCACCGAAACTGGGGCACTACGATCATTGTCAGGTTGTGCATGTGGAATAAATTGGTGAGGTTCATTGTAGGAAAGTGGCGGTAATCATTCGTTTCTCCATTGACATAAATCGAAAACTGCAAGAAAAACATCAGAACATCAGGCTGGCCCTTTGCTGGTATAACGGTGAAATCAACCAGGGTTTTAACCATCCAGATTAGGGAGATTTCGTTTTTTTTCTTGTGGAGACAGCAAATATGGTCACACTCTTTCTAGCAGTAAAGGGTAGTCGACAAACAATGGTGAACCTGCAATATTGTCAAAAATTGATAACGTGGCCATTTTGACTTTTGTTTTGAACATTGACAGAGGACTGCACACAAGTAGGAAGAATCTATTCCAACGACATGATATGATTCATGTTCAGTGAAACCTGCTTGGCCATAATTGCTGTCAAAGCGCAACTCTGGATGCCTTGTGCTATTGGGAAACACAAAAACGGAATCTGTTTTCAGACGAAGGAAGGCTCACGCCTCGTCGTGAGAAACACCTTTTTGATTAAATATTGTGAGAGCACAGAAAATTCGAACATCACATCGTTTGGTTTACAGACTGTGCCCTGCTGGCCAAGGGAAGATGTCCTGCTGAGCGAATGACAAAGCGCTCAATAAGTTGTTCGGGACCTCACTGTTGGATCTCTATTCTAAGGGAAACAATCGATCAGATGCTTAAGAGTTTCAGTGACTCGACATTCATGATGTGATGGTCAATTGTGCCCTGTTTTTATCGTGGTGCACACGATCGTTCTGTTGGAAAGTGTGTCTGTTGCCGGATTCCTATCAACGTGGTTTTTCCTTCTAATGACCAGAATACTGACCCATTTTCTTCAGCAACAACATCGTTGGGTCTTTATTTTATTGTTGCCAAGTTCGCGCTCGCCTGTTTTCCCTCCGTCTTTGGCGTCTGTATTTGGCGAACTCCCTCCATTGAACGACAACGAGCTTCCGAGTGGATCGAGTACGTCTCATCCATTGAGCGATTTCGTACTTGGAATGTGCTTTGTCTATTGTTGAGCAGACACCATGTAGAGGGAAGGCGCAGGGGTCTCCCCAATCGTTTGCAAACTCGGCCACAATCGCGATCATCTCGTCCGGTAGTTGGTCAATCATGTTTGAGATCAATACAATAATGACCAACCAGATACGAATTCTGCCTGTAATTGTTAACTCAAGCAAACGGCCGACCCATGACCCATGAGATGGTCGGTCGACATTCAACGACTCACTTGGCTGACCTGTTTGACCGAGTACGTTCCTCTAACGAATGTGTGACACATGTTTTATGTAGCCCTAATATTGTTTATGGTGGTAATTGTTCAACAACCGTATCCGGTTAACGTCATTGTGCAATCACATCATTTGAGTCCAACACTTGATCAAACACAGTACATATATCGAAATGGAAACTGTGACTTCTTCCAGCTTGCCTATATTAATGTCATGGTGTTGTTAATCTCCTATAAATTTGTCTTGGTCTTTGATATTCAATTTTGATTCTTGGGTTTGGATGGTGTGTTTGGTTGCCCGTTTTTCAGGTTTTGGAGCCAGCGATTCGTGGGTGAAAACCGCATTGGTACAAGCATCATCATATTCCTGAACGCCTCGTTCTATCTCGACGACAGCCTTCAAGAGCAGCTATTGTGAGTCTCGCGGGCAGCTTGGGATTTCGGCAAGGACCCTCGTCGGCTTGTTGGGGTGAATGGGCCAATAATGGGGCTGCCATCGAAAGGGAGAACGAATTGTTCCGGTTTCGTCCTATTCATACCCTATCCCGAGTGAGTTATCGAATAGCCGGTTTTTCGCCCCCGAAACCTTGGTTTCAAAACCCGAAAAATGGCAGCCAAACATACCATGTTCAAAAAATTATCCGAGTTCACCCAAAACCCGACTTTTGACTGACATCCTTCTGTCTCAAATCATCACCTAAAATATACTCCAATATCTCAATGTTGAAAATTGACTTCATTGGTTCTGTAAATTGGGCAAAAGGACGTTTTACAGGGTATCTTGTGCAATGTGGATTTAAGGAGCTGGAGGAATTGGCATTGGGATTGATCGCCGCCCGTGGGCCGACTGCTCTTGTCGAGTTGTCGTTTATTAAAAATAACAATGGGGATAGATGCTATATTTTTTACGCCCGTTGCAACCCAACCTCAGTTTGTCAGAAATGACCGCTCAGGCTGCAAACAGGCGACCTTACCGCCAACCCTATCTCGTGTTTGGATACCTTTCCAATGATGACGTTCAAGGGCAATCTATTTCAATCTGCACCTTTCACCCACAGTTTTGTTCTAATTTTTCAACACCGGTTTTTCCGGTTATTCCGTTAAAGCTCTGTCGTCTGGTTAGGCCAGAAGAGCTGCCAAAAGCTCTGGTTTCACTTCCATGCTCTTTCTGGCCAGTCTCGCCCTCTCGTTTCCGGTTAACCGCATTACCAGTTGGAAGAAGCGACATTTAGAACGGGGACCGGGCGCCAGCTCCAATTCACCCAGAGGTCAATAATTCACACGAGGTTGTTGAAACAGCGGTTTGCTGGCGCATGTGTCGGTCGGTGGGCGACGATTTCAAACGCGCGTCATTCGTCCCTTCTGATCCTCGAATTTGCAAGCCGTTTACCACTGGCAACACGAAAGGAAATCTGTTCCCCGATGAGAGAGCTCACGTTAAAACATGTTTCTGGATGAAATCATTCATTGTTTCTGCGTTTGGCGTTTGAAACTAAGGAACTTCTTCTTTTGTGTTATAACTTGCTTCGAAATCGCTTTGGTATATTTGAAAAATTTTGCTCTATCGCTACCGGTAATGTCCACTCCACTGTGTTGACCAGAGACCTTGGATTGGGGACCGGACTGCTATCTCGGCAATACCTGGCGAGCTCGTACATACCCGGGATCGGATCGTCGCGAAAACTGTCAATCATGACGGAACGCGATTGTGGTCCCCAATTATCATCAGTCTGTGGAAAAACAATGGACAGAAGATCATGTTCAATTTGTTGTTTCTGTGTTTTGAGGTTTCCCTTCATTGGTCAAACATGAACTTTGACACGGTGACCATATATACACGACACAGTCATATGATCGTTACATTTGGCCAAGTTCGTTGGGCACGTTGAGATTGCCGAAACAAATGCCTGCCACCCAGATCACCAAAGAACATGGTAAGACCAATTATATCGCATGAAATCGCTGAAGGATTACTTGGGCTTACTCGATCTGCAGAATTCGCATATAAGCAGCTTTGTCGGTCGGTGGGTGCCGATATCAAGGACCCGGCACTTGTGTCGATTATGCGCTTGCTAGAAATGAGGGTATCTCCTAATGCAATTGTATCTATCTTGCGATCTACCTAGTAATGTTGTTTGATTTTTTTCTTCCTTCTTGTACCGATTTTCATGGGTGTCTATAGCGAAAATTCACATTCACGAAATTAAACTATCGAGTCCCATAAAGAGTGAATGACCAACATCGGGACCTTCAATACCTGTTCGTCATTAATACACTAACAATAATGTTCATACAGTATTTAACGTATTCCTGCCTTCAACCAATCATGGATTGACCAGAAATACATGTCCCAACACTTCGCGACGTTTCCTAGCTTTTCGATCTACGAATATAATTCGAATTCCGAGATCCGGATACAATCAACACTCTACGCCCTCTATCCTGGGTTTGAATTTGCCCATGATGCCTGCAATGTCATTCAATTTTCACTTTTTTACCGCCGATTAACTACTTATGATAATGTGACCCTTGCAAGTAGTGTCAGGTTTATCAACGGAATCAGCCCATCTTGTCCCAAACCCAGTCCGATTACTCGTCATCCCTGTCCCCGGAATGCAGATTGGTTCATGGCAGCGCTTCGGATTCAGTTAAATCCTGCTGATGCTGGCGATTGTATATTGCTAGGATTTCAAGATCGGTGATTGCCGTTCACCGTTATCAGATGACCCGATCAGACGGCAATCCCCATCGGAATTTTGACGTATCGGGCGCAACTCAAGCTGTTGGGTTGTTCATGATCTAAATACCATCACTCGTGGCACATCAAGCCTCTGCAAGACCCTCTCCCACACACGTTATGACTAAAAATCAGCTTAGATAAGCATCATTAACTTCATGGACCCCGATAAAGTGTCAAATAATGTCGGTAAATAAATATGGTGAATACACGCCATCTTTCTCGGGGAAAACTTCCTCATTGTGGCCCGTTTCGACTCATTCCAAGAATGCTGCGCCTAGAAAACTGGTCTGGAACTTGTGTCAGGATCATGATGCCCGAATCGATATCACCCAACGTCCATGGCGACTGTTTTTTTGCTGTTTATCATGTGTTGTATCGATTCTCTGGTATACGATCCATCATAATGGCAGCTTGGCGTCGGAAATGATTCCCTCCTCGTCCTCATCAGCCGTCGTGTTCCCCGATGGATGCCGCCCGGACGGCGCTGCTGGTTTCCCAACGGGTTTCGTGGCGAACGAGTAGTGATCAGCGGTGTCGACCTCGGTCAGCGCCAATGTCTCGGCCGTTGGATCGTGCGAGTAATCCCTGGGTTGGCCACAGGTTCGTTTGGGCGGCGATATTCTATCATCCGCTTCCGATATTCCGAATATTTCACTGTCGTCAACGTTGACACGCCCCTTTCCTACTCTGGAGTATGTGCTGGCCCCTGATTGGTCGGCCCCAGACGGCCCGATCGGCGTATTGCGATCGTGTGCATATCCAACACATGCCCCGTTCTGGTGGCCGGTTCGGCCATGGGACGTTGGCTTCATTGAACGGCTCATGATCGATCAATGGTCCAGGAGCGTTGATCTGGTCAATGAGCCAGCCGCGTGCCGCCATCTTCACAGACAGATTAATCTGGAACAGCGAATGACCAGGGTTTTATGGGGGAAATGGCTCAAATTAATTGGCGAAGCGCTCGACATGCCTATATTATGATTGTCTAGATCTCATCGACAGAAATGATTCTTTCAGCCGTGATCGACAGGATTCAGAGTATTTTCAGACCCTACTGGATGACCGGCCGCTGACACCTGACCGGGCAGTGCTCCGTCGTTATCGTCAATCTGCATAGGTTTCTTGTCGTCATTGGCCGTCTTTGACGCCGCCATCTCCCTTTCTGCTCGCATCGCGACGACTCGCTCCATTTGCTCCGTCTTCTTTCGCGTTTCGGTCTCGATCCATTGACGCGAATCGATCTCCGTCCGTTGATGCAACGAATCGAATTCCTGCAGGATGCAGGATTTCAGCCAGTCGACACCTAGCACGATCTGTTGATCAGGAAGCGCCGAAGCAGGCGATGGACTAGTGTCTGAATCAGGTTTGGCATACGCTCTAAACGACAACAAATGAGAATCTGGCAGTCGTTGGCCATAAACCATGATCGTACACGCAACTCAATACCCGGTAATGATCGCTGGGGATCGGTGAGAGATCGAGCCGTTGGCTGATCTCGTCAATCGATAGGGCACCGGGCAGATCCTGCTTATTCGCCAAGCTGTCAAGGGATTAGCAGCAAGGTTGGCATTGGTTATCGAGTTCACCAACATGAGGATCGGCTTGCCGATAATTAACGGGTTCTGAATCACAGAGCCCAAGGCGGTTGACGCATCGGATATTCGGTCGTCGGCAGAGGCATCGATTACGAACACAAGACCGTGCAGCTGAATTCACACGCCAGATAGAATTCAGAGACGATTGACTGGGGATTCATTTCTGGGTATCGGCTGACCTCGTGGAAGTAATTGGGCCAATATTGCCTAATGGACGCGCCACCGCCAAGATCGTAAACCGTCAGTTTAACATGGCCAGAATCGACCTGGACGTTGGAGAATCCCACTGTGGGCGTGACCATTCGATGGCGGTCCCCAGTGATGTTGTTGACGACTGTGGATTTCCCAGCGTTGTCCAGGCCCAAGACGGCCAGTTTGATGTTGGGACGGGATTTCGGGCGACAACACGACACAGTACAGCCCATGATTGTTGTTTGGCAATTCCCTTGTGATCATGATCCTCTCCACCACCCTCGTCACACACATTATTGAGGATCGTCACCGCTTTCACCAAGATCGTTTAGCGCCACACTCATCGATTTACATATCAAACGTCAGTTAGATTCGCTTAACCTAATCGAAAACAGATTTTCGAGAATATACGATGTGACACCGTTAATATGCACACAAAAAAGTGTTTATTGCTATACAGAGTTGGAAAGGTGGTGCTACAGCAACTCCCATAACAATGACGTCCGTCTGGAACAAGGTTGCATTGACGCCCTCAGAATGCAAAGGGGCGAGGTGGCTATCGCCCCAGTGGTCCCGACAGCAGTAGATATATCCTCAGACAGCGAATAAACGCCATTTATCCCGAATTATGAGGGCACAGGCTGGGTTCACAGCCTGTGTTTTATCCCCCATCCTAGACAAAAATAGCATCATCATTGGATCATATCGTTTCGCCGAGAATTGGAGATTGAAGTGGTGTGCTGTTATTGGGGAACTGAGAGCCTCTAGAGAATAGGGTGTCGATCATGGCAATAGCTACGACTCATTAAAACAGATTAAAACCATCATCGGCTCAAGTCGCTCCAATCTAGACCCATTCCAATCTCCAACTCACTATTGGAGATCAACGCGTTCGCACGACTGCTGATCTAATTGAACAATGATCCAGCCGAGATCGAACCGGAGTTAACCCGTGGCGGACTGCGCTGCGGACAAACACCTGATATCAGGGGCACCGACATATACAGCAATCGATAGGTGAGAATTGAGAAAGCGCGTCGATTAATAAGTCTAATTTCTTCTTCTTGGTCAAAAGACGATATAAAAACAGTTTGAAGGCGCGCGCCTGATTGTTTCTGGAAGAATCTAGATGGGGCTGCGATATCAGTGGTTATATAGGTGGTCGTTCACATAGCGATCATAATTACAATGGTGCAGTCCTGTACCTGATGAGGAGATCGTATGGGGACAGTAAGACACACCCGCAACCAGCGCCTCCACACAAAACCGCAGATATTGATTTCCGCTCAGGCTCAGTCGAAATCGTCGTTGATTATCTGGCAAAGCGATCAATCTCCCGTGTGTTCTCTTTGCCATGAGCGATTCGGGTTCGTCAACCGGCGGCATCATTGCCGATCCTGCGGGAGGCTCGTGTGCTCACCGTGTAGTCCCTATACCGATATTCTATGGCAATACGGTCTTGATGACGACTATTCATACCGAATTTGCGATGAATGTGCCAGCAAAAGCGTAAACAACGGCGCTGGCCACACAAAAGAGATTTGTTGTTGACGGGTTTGGCACAGATAACGGTACTATCGCTTGAAAGAAACTCGTATGCGTTTACATTGGACGCCCCATTTATTGATGATAGCGATGATGGGCTGGATAAACTGCAGCAAGGGGCGGCAATCCTTTGCGATCTGGATAAATACCCGGCATTCAATCCCTATCTACGACCATACTTTATACAATGCTTTGAGAAAACGTTCTTTCGGGTTGTGAATCAGCTTGTGGTCAGAGAAGAAGCGTCCGAGCGGCTTCATCAGTTATGGGCGGTTTGCAGGAAGCATTCCGAAATTTGCGATATTCCAGTAGAACAGCAGCCAGTTCTTTCGCTGTCCTCCACATCTGCGTTGAATGGAAAAAATGGACCTGCCGTTTCTGCAATTTCATCACCGGATCGCAAAAGGGATGTCAAAAGAAGAGTACAGTTCGCATTGGATGGAGGTCCTCAAGACGGTCCTGCTCATACCTAAATATCAAGTTAAACGATAAATATAAAACTCATCAACATATCGTAATTCAGAGAGACGAGCAGGTGTAGATTTCAATAGATGACTGGAATCTGCCCGGATCATTCATCCCAATGGTGATTGTCGGCAGGCAGACAGTGAACCCCTGCCGTGTACGGCACGGGGCGATGCAAATGGCGCCAAAACGAAATCAAATAGTGCGCCGGTGAGCACGCAGGTATATCGCCTATCGTAACGTTTGGTGGGTACCGCTCCCCCGTCGTGACGTTTCGGTTGGGGTGTTCTCCCTCGGTCCCTACTGTCTCTCTCTCTCTCTCTCGTCTCCACTGTCTCTCTCATCCTCTCCGTCTCTGTCTGCTCGGCCCGGCCCCCCCCCCCTGGCCCTGTCCGACAACACCTCAGTATCGGGGGACAGTAGTTTAGAACGCGCGTGGCGATGACTGGAGCGGAATCCGCCCCCGATCAAACCCAGATCGACCGCATTCCGCGCCCCAGCATTGATCCGATCTATGAGTTCAATGCGCCGCAGTTCCACGATTTCACGAACGCGCGCGATGATCCCATTGCTGCTGAGTCTTATTTTGAAGACGGTCGTCGCATAACCGTGACGAAGAGCAAGATATTGCCCGTTGTTTTTGAAGAGACTTCAACAAAAATTGCTACGCAAGAGAAACCTTCCTCCTTCAAACCAGAATGTATTAATTTTGATCTCTAGTCCAATTCATTTTTGCATTCTGACGGTCGAAACTGTGACTTTTTAGTGTCGCTGCCAGATCAACCTTCGAGCAACTCCACCGTTCCACCATCTCCGGATTTCCGAGTTCCATCATATTCAGTGCTCGCCACGGATCAGATCTTGAAATCGGATATCAAGTCAACGCGTGAGGGTGCTCAAGTACCCAGCTTTATGCGCGCCCGAAAATCTGTCACCTCGGCTAAGGTTGTAGCCAAGAAGCCGACAGTTAACATTGTACCAGGCGCAGTCTGGAACGCCCATAAATCTGTTGCGGTTGCTAAGGCTACCGTTCCTAGTACTGCAAGGTTTGGGCTAGAGGGAAGACGTCATCCGTCGCCACAAAGCACTGAGCAACTTGAACTTCAGAAGTTGCAGAGTGAAATGCAGGCTACTGCGGCATTGCGCGAACGAAACAAAGCCAGAATGCTTCAAGCTGTCGCATCTGGAGCAGCACCTGGACGGCAAATTCGTTCAACCAAGAAATTAACTGTGCCGAAACCGTTCGAGTTCCGTACTCAATCCTCGCAACCAGGTGAAAGACCCAGTAGCTCCCGAAAGGTCCCAGATATTAGTTCTACATCCGTGAAGCAAACAAGAGGACGGTCGAGATCTCGGCCGAGCCAAGCGTTTGATGTTGCTAGCTCATTTTCTGGGCCTCGTTGCCGAAGTCGCTCGTCTTCTGTACATTCAGCGAGATCGGGACCTGTGGAAGGGCGCGCCGAATCCTTCACACCTCTCACTGTTCAGACAAAATCTTTTTTTGCCCGTCGATCTGAATCCAAAGGTATGATTCGTTATAAACACTTCATAGTGGGGGTTAACAGCACATGAAGGTCCGGACAACATTGTCCCCGCTCGTACGCAGCCCCATGAATTCAAACTTTCAACTCCCAGGCGCACCACACCTTTGATGAGCACAGAGGATAAAATTGTGCAAGAGATGAAAGCTCATGCATCTTTCAAAGCTAAGCATATGCCTCGTAAAGTACTCAATAGGTTGGGTCGTTCTGTTTGCGCACAGCGGGTGTTTTGAATTTTTGTTGCTGCTCAGTACTGGAGATGTGGGTGTTCCTCGAGTTCGTAAGAAAGCGCTCACTGTGACAAAGGAATTTTCTTTTGCGAGTAGTGCAAGACCATCGGTGTCGCGAAGTCTCAGCGTGTCGTCGTCTCGTTCTGAAGAGGCGTTCACTTTCAAAGCGAAGCCAGTCCGTTTTGTTTTACCCACCGATTGAGTAAATATTTTTACAAGTTGGACTAGGTTCCGTTGTCTGTTCGAAGTCAGAAACCGACAAAACCACTTTCTCGGTCATCAACCACCATTCCTGTGTCCCCTAGGCTTCGGAAACCGAAGCAGCGTCCTGTTTCTCACGAGGAGCCAGCCGATTTCGCACCTACATTTCATGCCCGTCCGATGCCAGATTTTTCCAAAACACCCAGAGTAGGAGTAGTCGCTCGCGATGTTTTCAATTATTGATCGGCCATAGGTTTCCTGCGTCACTCCAAGGGAGGTCACCAAAATCGATCCGTTTCCATTGCTCACAGAAGAAAGAGGGGCTTTGAAAAAAGATCAATTCAAACATCAACTAATGATGCAACAGGAGGCAGACGAAGCAGCTAGAATCTACAAGGCCCGGCCTTTAGTCTTTACTTCCCCAAAGAAGATTATCCACGGAACGGTTCCATTAACGGAACCTCAGCCTTTCAAACTAGCAAGTGAGCAATTTAGTGATCGTATCAAGAATTCGTTCAGGCAGGTAAGGTTTGTTGCGAAATTGTATTCTTTATTATGTATGCGTTGTCACTAGAAAATTCAACAAGAGTTTGACAAAGAAAACGAACAGTTCACAGCTTTCAAAGCCAGTGTCCCACTGCACCTAGTCCAGCAACCTTTCGTTCCAGCAGCTTCCAAGCACACTCCTGTAGTTCCACATCCTTTTCATCTAGCTACTGAAGAACGAGCTGTTCAGGTACTCAGCTGTTTCAACAAGTAATCCAGTTCTATAGGGTCTAATATTGCTATAGAGAGAGATTTTTGACCGTACTGTGGATGAGCAGCATCGGGAAGCTGAATTTGCAAGGGAAGCTCGAAAACGGGAAAAAGAAAAGCTTGAAGAAGAAAATTTGATTGCTTCTCTTGACGCTGTGGCATTCAAAGCGCGACCGTTCCGGATTCCAGCGGAATTCCAATTAGCAAAAAGTTCGGTGCCCCTTACAACTCCGATGTCCCCAGAGTTTGCGACAACGCAGCGATTAAAGACAAAACATGACATGGTAAAAATCTAAATTCATTGTACAATGATTAACCACATACAATACATGCCCTAAAAATTTATCTCAAATCTGCAGCTGGCAATATCGTTCGCGAACAAACGCGTAATTTTGCGCTTCGACTTCTAAGATTATTAGAAATTTCTTCATCGCCCGCTCGAACAGGCCTTTTTGTAATAACGTCATGAGGTATTGTACTGCTGCTCCACGATCGAAATGTATGTTTCACTATTCTGTCTTCTAAGCTGTGAAAGGACATCAAAGCAATTCTCCCGCCTGGACTGAGTAAACCAGAGACAACCTTATCCAGCATCTCACGTATTTGCGCCAACTCCTGGTTTACTGCCATTCGCAGTGCCATGAATGTTCTAGTCGCTGGATGTATAGGTTTCCTCTTCCTATTCGAGCTTAAAGACCCAAAGTTTGGTCTTGAAGCACTCGGATAGGCAGACCAACATAGTTTTTCCAGATCAGATGTCGTATTTAGGGTGCCTTTCGCATATGAATCCATGATGAGAGTAGCAATTCGTTTTGACCATCGTTCTTCACCATAGCGCTCAATAATGTCAGTCAATGAATCAACAGACGACCTGGCGATTAACTGAAGTGCAGTTTCTTCCCCAGATTGATCCATTCGCATGTCTGAGTGATCTATTTAAAAAAATGTAAAACTGGAGCATCAACGAAACTTACCAAGAGGACCGTTATGACGGAACGCGAATCCACGGTGGGGTTGGTCAAGTTGAAGTGACGAAACACCAAAGTCACCGAGAATGCAATCTGTACGGTTCAGTCCCGAATCGGATAAATAATAGTCCACATCTTTAAACTCGCCATGATATAGTGTAATACGGCGTTGCCCAAGACTGCTAATTGGCGCTGCAGTGCCAAGATTGTGTTCGGCGTCTTTTGACCGAAGACGAATATCAGCATTAGGAAACCTAAGTTTGAGGTTCTGAAAACACAGTTGAAGAGCTTGTACATCTACAACGCATTCAATATCGGCGAGTGACAATACAAAGTCTACAATGAATTACCGCGATCAACCCCAACGAATGACCTTATTGAAGGAAACTGGAAAAACCCGTCATTTGAGATTTGTTATGTTGACGCAACCTTCACCTTATCCAAGAGAAATTCTGCATGCCCACCAAGTCCGACGGTTGCGTCTAACAACGATTGAGGCGCTCCACCAATAAGACCTTCGCACAACAACGTTGACACTTCGTGAAGCAAGACCGGAATGTGGTGCTTTCGAAGAGCTGCTGCTGAGACAGGCGTCATCAGACGATATGGTGAGGAACTCCGGGCCCGCGAACCCAGCACAAAGCATCATCAGGAAGCGGGGTCCGGGGTATGGTGAAAATATTCCAAGGGGCGTCTGCCCTAGCATCATTGCCAAGCGAATTTGTTGATTGATCGAATGATGGAAGGATGGAGCCACGTTGGGCGTAACCCTATTCGGTTACGTCACTACTATATAATAGCCAGGAGCTCTGTAAAGGGGGTTTATTTGTTGAGTCGATTTCGGCCGGTGCTTCTATCAAATACTTGAAAGGAGCACATCATGGCAATGCAAGCTGCGAATATGCAGAACTACAACACTGAGTTGGCTAAATGTATACCCGTTCTGGAAAAAGTGCAATCGGTGTTAACGGTGTTTTTTTTCTTTGGATCTAGGTATTGAAGAACTCAGGGATAAACGAGAAAAAGTGAATCAAGCGATGTCGAAAGAAGAACGCGATAGGGGCGTGATACAGAGAGAACTGGCTACGTTGACAGAAAAGTACCACAGGTTAAATGACAGCATTGCGAAAAAAGCTGAAGCAATAGGAGAATACGACCGAACGATTCAGGAGACAGAAGCGGCATATATGAAGGTAAAAGATGATTTGCGATGCAGAGAACATTGTCCAATCGTCATCTTTGATAGATTGTCGAAAGCTCACAGACGCTTCTGCATGTTTTGAAACGAGAGACCCAAAATTTAACGAAAAGAAGACTGAGTAGTGAAGTCATCAAAGATTGATGGCTCAGAAAGAAACCATATAAACGCTGCCCATTAATCTGATTTATCTTAATTGTTCGAAAAGCCTGTCTTGGCGTGGTTGAATGCCTCACCGTTTTTGTTTTTTAATTATGGAGACTTCATTCCATACAGCTCAAATATTTACTGACACACTGGAACGCCAGTTGGATCACGTTGGCTGGAGCTATGTTTGGGACGTTGATGTTTGCCTCGTGGTGTATATTGTAACAGTATCCAGCTATAGCGCGACATCTCACGCCGTGGATTGCATTTTTCCTTGGGACAGGGTCATGTTACTCGCCGAAAATTGTGTTCTTTCAGTCTTGTTTGGATAGTGAAACTGTTTCCCTAATATTTGTGGAGGAGCTAGAGGCATAGCATGGCAGGGGTCGTCTGGAATGTGCTTTACACTAAACATAAGGTGTGCTTGCTCATGCACACGTTTTGACGTCTATCTGATTGTCTTCAGAGTCAAAAGCGAAAGGTATGGCATGAAGGCGTTGTTCGCTTTCAAGAAAAAAGTCGCAAGGTATGAATAAGCATTGTGTAGTTCTTAGTTATTCGCCAAAATGCTTTATGGTAAAGAGTTATTAGTATTCGATCGTGATGACGCCTTGCTGTAGGTGTCCTTATATGATGAAATTTCAGGTCATGTTCTTGATGAGCTTTTCCTGGGACCATCATTTTGTCTCGAATCAGGGGTCATCATAGAACTTCCAAACTACCTTGTGGACCCTGACCAAGCTGTAACTTTTCACATTCCAATTTCTGTTTCAGTTGTACTTATATATTCATGATTTATCCAAGTCTCAGGATGGACCGTCGTCTTTAGCACCGTCAGCGACCTCAGATGCGGGTGAGTTTGATGATTTTGGTTCAGATGTTCATTGTGACAATGCACATTAAGGTGCATGGAAAGTATCTAAAGTGTGCTCTCGCCCGAATGTAATTTCTGAGATGGTATCGAATTTTTTTTTTTTAACTTCATGTTTCGTTTTAGCTATTGCCCGTGAAACGATTACACACGAACATTGCAATTCGTGAATCTACCGGGCACCTTAAACGTTCGTGCTCTATTTACACCGGCAGCTCAAATTTTCGGTTTTTTGGAGTGGTGGAATGCTTAGAGTTGCTAAATTTTTCCTCTGAACTGTCTTCGAGAAAATCGTCTTTATTATGCCCAAAAATGGCAATCCCAGACGTTTTTTCTAACATACGGTGATTTATTTTTGTGTTCAACTTATGCGTTGCTAAATCCATCTGTAGCGATTACACCAGAATATTCGTCGATTGCATTTTTGCCGAAATTAATACTGCATTATGTGGGTTAATTGCTTTCCTGCGATGACAATCTCTCTAAACTTAGTGAAAGATGACACAGCAATGGAATTTGCACGATTGTATTGGGGGGTCACGAATGTTCAGGGAGCCCCCTTTCCGACAATTCCCAAAGTGTTTGAACAATGGCCCCGGTGTGGCCGCCATGGGTGTATCCGATTGCTGTATTATGTGTAACTTGAGCCCTGAGTTTCCTTTTCAGCACTATGCAAGCTGGAGCAGCTTGACGCTGGCTGCAAGGGGCCAATCTATCGATGTCAGATAAAAAATTGCGTTTTCAGAGTGAATAAGGTACTTTCATCTCGGTAACTGCAACGACGTTGTAACATCACGCAGGAGCAAGCTTTGTCAATCAATAGCCAAAATGCGAACTTTTTGATCTCCCCTAGTGCACACCATCAAAGACAAAAGTATTATCATTCGAATCATGTGCTGTATTTTCCGTTCTGTGAACTGATGTGCATAGTAAGCTCAATATTGGAGAGCGATTGTCATCGGCTCATATTGCTACCAGCCCGGAAAAGCTGATCAACCTGGCAAAGGATCAAAAACGAGATTATTTTTGAGATTATTGAAAGTAACAGACCCATCGTCGTCATTCTCCATGCATGATTGCTGGATTATATCAAATTCCCCTTCGTTTCAAGCCGAAGTAGATTGCACCGAGCCGTTCTGGTTGCTAGCAGCGACATCGATGTAAGCCATGGAAGCAAATGTGTTTCTTCCGTGATATTTTTTAGGTACCATGGACCATCGAAGTCAGGTACTATAGAAGTACAATGTCTTCCTTCCTTGTCAATCTCGCAAATCATTACACGTCGACGTAAATTTCAGAGCTTTTATTCCCATACAATCATTGACAGCCCACAGGCGTTCATAAAGATTTGTTTGCGATGAGGAGTGAAAATCTACGCAGTGAAGTTAGCATGCTTACCCAATTGGTTACCTTACGGGAATGTCAGCATCTTCCTTCGTTGGTGTTATCAGTACTGGACCCTATGCGAACCCCGGCCAACTTTGCTGAATCCTCCGAGAACTATCATGGTGAAGGGAGTCCAACGAATCCCTTTTCGGCTATCGAAACTATCAGAGACGATATAGCTAAGGTAAAGTTTTACCCCTCAACTTTTATTATACTCATAATCATGTTATCTGTAGAAATACGCGTTAAATTACGATCAAGCGTTTGTATTAGGTAAGGTTTCGCAGTGGTTCAATGGCAGTCCAGATTCGCCGCAAAAGTCACCATTTATTCTTGTTCATGGCGTTTTCGGATCTGTAATATTGTTGTTTGGGTCACTTTTACAACTTTGTCTCAATCACTTGTAGGGAAAAAGCCACCTCTTAGCTGCTGTGATAATTTTCCTTTCCCATGTATTTGAAGAGATCAATGACCATTCTTCCCGTATTCTTGTGGCGTCGCTGACGAACGTTGCAGGTATTGCACCTCCTGGCTTTGCAATGCGCTCTGTCATTGTGTGCTGTATTTAGTCGACAACATACTACTGTCCCTTCAAGCTTCTGGGTTTACAGATTTTGCAAGGGTTGGCTCCGTTAAAAATATCGCAAAGCCTATTCTCCCCCACGTCGTTCACTGGTATATTACACGAGATTGTCTCATAATCGGAGTTTTTTTTCAATCGAATGCAGGTGCGAAGAAGCTGATGCGCAATTAGAAGCTGCTGCCGCAATGACAGCTTATCGAGAAATGCTGAATGATGATACACTATCATATGCAGACAAAAAGCATGTTCAAGAAGCCATCGTCTCGCTTTCAGATCAGAGAAACGAGCGACGGGCTGAGCGATTAAAAAGTATAAGGGTTGTAGGTAAGTTTATTACTCAATACTTTTATCAAATAACATGCAAGATAATCCAGGTGTGACATGCGCGTCAACTGAGCTTTCCATTTTCTCCGATAACCAGTTTACTTTTGCTTTACTTGATGAATGTTCTCAGATGACCGAGGTACGTGTTATCTCTTCCAACGTAGATTTGGAGCGCTGATTCAGTTTTGTAGTGTATGAGCATTCTGCCATTGACAAAGTTCAGGTCCAGCCGTGCGATTTTAATGGGGTATTCTTTATGCAGATGAATGGCATATCGTTTCTGGATGTTTATAGATATCAGTGATCCTCTGCAGTTACCTCCAGTGACGCGAACACCTGCTTCATCATCCGCGGATAACGAAAGTCACGGTTTGTCGAAGACGCTGTTTATGCGCTTATGTAACGCTGGTCAGGAAACGATTTTTTTAAGAAAACAGGTTGGACATTGTACACGTTTTGAGTGTCTTCTTCAGTGTCTAACTCTGCAGTAGTATAGATGCCATCCGGACATAAGCAATCTTTGTAATCGCTTATTTTACTCACAAAAAATTCTTAGTGCGTAAAAAGATGGAGTATATGTCTTACTTTATTTACACTACTGTAGACGGATGTACAAAAGAAGATCGAGCTGCGATATTGCCTGGTCTTCCAGCTTTATTTTTTTTGGACATGCCTGTCGAGTCCACCCGGCAGATGAAAACTCTCAATGGGTCTCTGTACAATCCTGGTGCAGCTTCGCTATATCCTGTTCTGTAAAGCCTGCATTTTTATACTGCGATCTGCATAGATGAGGTTCGTGTAATCTGTAATTTATTGACAGTAATGCTAGCGGGTGACCTGCCAGGGGAGGTCACTATTGGCGTTATTGCGCTGTGAGTGGAAATATTCGTTGTCAACCTAAATATTGACTCTGTCCCAAAGATACAAGGCACAGGAAGATCGCCTTCGTCAGGCATTAGCCCCCATAGTTGCATCTATTGATATCAAGATCGAAATTTCCACAGTAGATGCATTTCAGGTTACAACTTTTCGTTGAGGCGCCTGATAGTAAAGAAGTCTAATTGCTGTTTTAGGGGTCGGAAAAAGATATTATCATTGTATCAACGGTGAGGTCTGAGGGTATTGGTTTCACAAATTGTCCTCGACGCTTGAATGTTACACTTTCTCGTGCAAAGGTAAGAGTAATGAGTTTTTTTTTGAGAACTTATTGATAATCAAAAAAACTGTTTCCAGCTTCACATGATCATTGTAGGTTCCAGCAACGCGCTTCGCTTGGACCCTTTGTAGATGTTCTTTGTCGGTCGTCTCTTATCTCTTCTGACGCGAAAGCACAGGTGGGCAGACATTCTTCGTTACTGTGGCGCTCTGGCGCGCGAAACTTCCGCTATGGATCTTCCTGGACTGCCTCACATTTTTAGAGAATCTTTTGGAGATCAATCTTCTGTATATTTATCTTCGATTGCGGGTTCCACTCACATAATGAAGCTTAGGACTTTGTAAAGAGGGAAATTGAAATTTCTCATACCCGACCAGTCATGAAAACAGACTACACTGCATTGCCTATCTTGAAAGATGAAGTTTATCAAGGCTCCCGCATTATTGAGGATGACTGGTCCTGGGCGATGACTACTGATGAGATCAGGGACGACCCACGTCCCTCAAAAGCCACATTGAATTCAATTTCGGAGCCTGACGACATCTTTGTTTGAATCAAAGCTTAGCTGCAATAAAGGAATAATAATCTGCTGTCATACCATGAAGTTTGATTGGTAAGGACATGCAATTTGAAATCTACAAACATCGAACTCCAGTGTGTTTCAAGATTTTAAGTTCCCCGGTAAGTTTTAATTGTTGAAGGGATAAGGAGAGCTGTTGAATTTTGTGGATCCAATAGCTTCCAAGTGCAATGAATCAACACCAATCAGTACTCCGAACGTGTCGAATTCAAACGGCATTGAACGATGCAACGCGACAATCAAACCTAATACTTGCGAATCGAGGATTGGGTGATTGTGGACAGATTTCATCATCCATCAACAGATGAATTTTTCGATGCGGTATCAGTGCCTGCGTCGTTTGACACTTCTTCCCACATGTCTTGCACAACAATCGCTCAGCGACTGTGCGCGGACAATCGACAGCAATGAATTCGGATCCATTTTTCTTAATGAAACTCTGACCGAAAAGCATGTGAAGCGTTGACTGCACATGTTTGATTGAGCCAACCGAAACATCACTATTCCTGGACGGGGTTAAATCGCAGCTCGCCTCCCTTTTGCTCGAAGAGACAGACCCGCCAGACGTGGTGCAAATCACCGACAAATCAGCTGACGGCAGTGCAAGTGTGGTCAGGGCGGCTGGCTCTGAGGGCTGTGTGCCAACCACCCGACCAATTATCGAGCGCTTCACCGCGGAGAACTCTGGTTCGTCGATCGCGCCGGCTTTGAGCAGGGCGTTCAGCTCCTTCAGCTGATCGATAAACGACTCCGACATGAAGCGGCAATGACGTTCGACGTGCAATGACCACTGTGAGAGAACGAAGTGGCCAGAAATATCCCATAAAATCGATATATTAAGACTTTTTCGCTGGAATTGGGGGTGTGAATTTAGTGCTGAGAATTGAGACTTTTTGCCATCCGGATCCGGGGTTGAAGGGTCTTACGGTCCCAACTCAGGGTTCGAGCCTTAGTAGAAATGGTCTTGTCACAATGAATTCAACATGTTGAGTTAATCGTGCGAAGTCGAGAGAGCTAACGGTCAGCAACGCCGATTTCCAGCGTCTAACCACATTCTCCCCGGTATGTCAATGTGGATGTTTGACGATCTTATTTCAGCAAGCAAATGTCTGATTGCTGAGCAGTGTCAATTACCAATCTAAAACAAAAAATATGCCTCGCGAGACCAATTTGAAACAATTTTCCGCCAAATGCGCATGATCACCATCCTCCTCATCAGAAGTACATCTCCCGCGTTATCTGAACCCGGATCCGCTATTGATAAGGAAAGGTCTGATTATCGGTTATTCATCAATCAGTGTAATTTGGTTTAAGTTGGTCAAGTCTGCCAACTATTCCAGATATGGACAAATTTTCGTTCATTATCAGCTCGCTGATGTTCCTGGGGACGTTAAAAGGTGCCATCAAAGGGGAACAGTAGCTTGCGCTGACTCGTGCCTCGGCCTGGGGGTCGCTGTTTCAAAATATGGGCATTATGGATTCGCGCTGGAGTCAGCGCAAATTGTTCCCATTCGATGGCACTTGTAACGTCCCCAGCCGGCATTCATTGATCCAGTGCTGGTCATGTAATGACATTAACAATGGTGCTGTGGCCTCCAGTCAGCGGCTTACGATACTCCACGGACCACGGCAACATACACACTTCATCGCACACACTCTATATTGCATTCGTAGAACAGTTGTATTGAATATGGAAGGAACCCAACAACAACGGGAACTTCTCCCTTCATGCATTCGACCCGTCCACTATGAATTAACTCTAACACCAGACTTGACGGAGTGCACGTTTACTGGCATATGTTCGATCGATGTTGATGTTTTGTCTTCGACGGACACTATTGTTCTCAATGCAAAAGATATGAAAGTGGAATCAGTGAAAATAAGCTTGGGTATTGCCGTAAAGTCATTTGATATCGATACTGCTAAGGACTGGCTCTCTGTTCGCTTAAACAAGCAATTGCCCGTTGGCAAAGCGACTATGTGCGTACCTGTTGTTTCAATAGGAGTTTTCTTCATTCTCATAATCTGTAAAGCACTTTCAACTACACTGGAATTTTGAATGATAAGATGTGTGGGTTTTATGCAAGTAAGTACGAAAGTTCCGGCGTCCAAAAAACCATGGCAGTCACGCAATTCGAGGTTTGTCTTCTCAACCAGGTACTGCTTAATTTGCGATTACGATCAATGAACAGGCATGCGATGCGAGGAGAGCATTACCTTGTTGGGACGAGCCTGCGATAAAAGCAACGTTTGGGGTCTCCCTGGTTATTGATAAAGTCCGTATTTTCATTTTTTCATGCAATTCAGTTTTTATGCTCAGTTATTTCCAGGACCTTGTTGCCGTGAGTAATATGCCAGAAAGTGCAGTGGAGGACATGGGCAACGGTAAAGTCAAGCGAACTTTCAGTAACACTCCCATCATGTCCACATACCTATTGGCGTTCATTGCTGGAGAATTTGACAATGTTGAAACGGTAAGTTTTCCTCGGGAATTGTCGTTCGCGCCGAACTTTTTTTGCTCATTGGTTTCTAATACTCAGGTCTCTCGTGACGGCGTTGTAATTCGCGTTTTTACCCCAGTGGGTGAAAAACGGCAAGGAGAGTTTGCCGTAGATATCGCTGTTAAATGTCTTGATTTCTACAACGAATATTTCGAGATCAAGTATCCCTTGCCTAAGGTATTTTTATCAATCCGCTGCGATCATGGACGTCATTAGCCTTACCTAGCTTGATTTACTTGCAATCCCTGATTTCGCTTCTGGTGCTATGGAAAAGGTCGGACATATATATCATTGCTTGGGAGTGCAACATTTGACTTTGCCTCGTTTTTCAGTTGGTTTTCGGGAGAATACGATTGTTTCGTTTCTCACAGTTGCGTTTGTAGCTGGGGATGCGTAACATATCGCTCCACTGCTCTCCTAGTTGATCCGGAAAAGTCTTCAGCTTCAACAAAGCAATATGTGGCGTTAGTTGTTGCCCATGAACTTGCTCATCAATGGTTCGGTAACGTACGTCTTACTGTGCAAAGATGTCATTGGATAATTAATGTTGATTTCTCTAGCTCGTGACAATGGAATGGTGGACAGATTTATGGTTAAATGGTAAGTTTTATTCAAATGCCAGAAAATATTATCATTTAGTAATAAGATAGAGGGTTTCGCTTCCTGGGTTGAGTATCTTGCAGTCGATCACTTGTTTCCTGATTGGAAAATGTAATACAAATACCCCCTTCATGTTCTTTTATCTTACATTCACTCTTAGGTGGACGCAATTTGTATCTCAGGTATCAACGATCCACTCTCGGCCTGGAATGTCTCCATTTACAGTTAACAGGACTTTGGGAATGCTCTCTCGTTGGATGCGCTACTAAACTCTCATCCTGTCGAGGTTCCTGTGTTCAAGGCATCTGAAGGTATGTTCGTTTTCAAAATCATTGTCGTACAACTTCTCACAATTTTTTTTAGTTGATGAAATTTTTGATTCAATCAGCTACTGCAAAGGTTCTCCATCATTCTTGAAATGGAAGTCGTTCTTTGACCTATTGAAACTAGGTGGTTCGATTATTCGAATGTTGGTCAGCTATCTAGGAGATGAGGCTTTTCGTAAAGGTATCCACGCTATTACTCTTTGTTTCAAACAACAGTTTTTCATTACGCGTAGGCATGGTTTTGTATTTGAACCGTCATTCGTACGGGAATGCCAGCACTATTGATTTGTGGAATGCTCTTGGTGAATCGACCGGCAAGCCTGTTGCCTCCGTCATGGAAAAGTGGACGCAGACTCAGGTACAACACCTATGATAAGGCATAACCTGTTAAGAATTAAATTTTCAGGGATTTCCTGTTATTTTTGTTGAAAATGATCCGACGCATACTAGTTTGTGTCTTCGCCAAGAAAGGCAAGCAGTATGAGATCAATTTACAGAGTTGTTTTGATTGGACTCTAGGTTCTTGGTGGAAGGCGTCTCCGATAAATTCACGGCGCAGATTTGGCCCATTCCCATCTCTATGGTGACGGACCGTTCCAACCAGCTCTCAATAGGTTTATTTTCGAAAAAAAATGGTATGTTACATTCAAGTGTATTTTTTACAATTCTTATTTTATTCAGAATCCTTCGCCTTTGGTGAGCTGAAGCCTTCCTTCGTAAAGCTCAACGCTGGTCAATCTGGAGTGTACCGTGTCCGGTATTCTACAGAAATGTTCGATAAAATCATCACCGCCATCAAGGACTCGAAATTGACAGATCCTGCAGACAGGTCCGTTCGCCATCGCGTCTTGACTTGCACAATGAAAACCGTTATGTAGACTTGGTGTACAAAATGACGCAATTGCATTGGCTCAAGCTGGACTTTTGCAAACACCGAACGTTTTGAATTTGCTGCTGTCTTACGTCAGTGAAACGAATTATACTGTATGGTCGGATATCATGTCAGCCAATGTCGGCAAAGTTAAAGGGTAAGGCTGGTTGAGTAATGGATTTTCGCGTTTTTAACTTGAATGTTAGATTGCTGATCATGGATAAGGAGCTGTATCACAAATTCAAGCAGTTCGTTCAAGAATTATTGAGAGATGTTGCTACGCTCGTAGGATGGGATGCTAAACCGGCTGATGATCACCTCACGTCAATGTTGAGAAGTCTAGTTATTCCTAAGATTGGTTATAAACATGTTCTTGATCAAATATTCCGGGCTGACACATATGCTCTTCAGGTATTAATGGAGACCCTTCTACAATTGCTGAAGCTTTGAGGCGTTTCGATTTATTTGCGGAGTCAAATTTCCAGTCCGATCTTTCACCGGATTTGAGAACTGGTGTATATTGTATCGCCATTGCAAATCGTGGTGTTTCAGCTTATGAAACGCTTTTGAAGCTTTATCGAACAACCTCTCACCAAGAAGAAAAGGTTCTGACACATTTATCTTTGTGACCGTTGATATCTTATTCAATTGTTGTTAGGTGCGCATTCTCTCGTCCCTTGGAGCTGCTGAAGATCCTGCACTTCTTCAAAGCGCAATAGATTTATGTTTTTCTAATGACGTTCGCAAGCAAGACATCATGTACATCCTTCGAGGAGTGGCGGCTAATCCGTTAGGTGTTAAGCTGGCTTGGCAATGGCTTCAAGATCATTATGACGAAATTGTCAAAAGCTTCGGCAATGGTCCGAACTTTAGCCGATTGATTTCTTATGCCACAAGTAATTTTACTTCGCATGAGATGGCGAAAGAGGTGATTTCGATTGTTTTCGCCTGCACTCAAAACCAATCTTATTGTGTTTCCAGATATCCACATTTTTTGATAATCACGAAGCAGTTGGAGCTGAACGTACAATTAAACAAAGCATCGAACAGATTGAAGCAGCTGCGTCTTGGCTTGCGCGTGATCGGGAAGTTCTGAAGAATTGGCTTGGTACCCGTTACGGATGAGTTTTGATTTACAATTCGATCAGCATAAACGGCAATGGTTGTTTTTATGATTTTTAAATTGGAAAAGTAAAAGAACGCCTCAGCGCTCAGTTGTGACCATGGAAATCTCAGAAACGGCTTTTAATCTTCAGTTCTATCTCGGTGCTGCTCGCCACATGGATTAGTTTGAAGTCGATGAAAATTGTACAGATTTTTGCGAATGAGATGGCAAAATGGACTCAAAATGGCCGTGCTGTCCGTGAATAGCGCGGTTTATTCTGATGATACATTAGGTTATGTTAAAGCTGAAACATCATCCTGACCCTTATCCTGGTCCAGATAACGGGCTCAGAGGATTATAAAACACAGCTCTGATCGTGAGGCACCGTCGCCTGATACACAGCCAATCGGGGCGATGGGCAACCAGCTCGGTATGGGCCAGGCTGGTGGCTCCCTACACGATTTGCCGTCGTTGCTACTGGAGCTTTCACCAAATCTTACCTTTCGCCGCAATTTGGGCGGGGGAAAGGTACCAGGACAATGATATTTCAACGCCATCGGACAATGGCGTTGTACTAATGGCGCATTAACAGGTGCTGAAAACCATCAAGTGTAGTCATGGCGATGGTACCTTAGTTGTGAAAATATATATCCGCCGAGACCCATCGTTAACGCTCCTAACATCTTATGGATCCGAACTTGACCTGATTGCCACACGCTGCGGCTCAACCCCATCCCTTCTCTCGTTTATATCCTGGCATGTTTCGTCGCGCGCAGCGTTTCTTGTCCGTCCCTTTATCGCTAGTAATTTGCATGAGAGATTTCATTCACGACCATTCATAACTCATATGGAGAAGGTTCCCGTGTGTTTGTCAAGTCTTTAAGCTTCGGTTGACTTGTTGATCTTAGGCATGGATAACTTATTCTTTCCTAAGAGCGGTCGAGAAGCTCCATGGATTTGGAATATGCCACTCTGATATAAAGTCAGAAAGTTCGTGCTGTTTTATCGTTTCAGTGGAAATCTGTTTCTGAATTAACACTGTAGATGTTTTGTTGACGTCGTTTCAATGGGTGATACTGGCGGATGTATCGTCTTTTTTCAAACCAGTTTTGATACCAGACGATAATCCATTCGATTTTCACACTTTCTTTGACTCTTGCCGAGATGCATCTCAGCGACCGAGATGTTATATCGCCCCTGAGAGGCACGTTTGTCAACACCTTCATTACGCTAGGTTAAAATAGTCCCTATAGATTCACTAGCACAGTCAACATTGATGGCTCAGAAGGAAGCAAATTGCACCCTTCAATGGACATATTCTCCTCAGGCTGCGTTATATCCGAAATATTTTTGGAGGGAGAAGCATTGGTAATTATCAATATCGATGTTATATTGATTTGTTTGTAAGCCTGAGACTTAGTTTGACCTTCTCCATTTACTGTCGTATAAGAAGAATCAGTTCGACCCGAGTTCATCAATCGATAAAATCGACTGCGCCGAAGCTCGACAGCTGGTTAGGCAGTGCATTGAATTGGACCCTGAGCAACGCCCGACAGCGTCGGAATGTCTCAAAAGATTTGGAGGTCATAAACAGGTTGCATGCGGAAAATGTGCCAATTCTTTCAACAGGAACGTTATTTCCTGAGGCGTTTCCCATCATGTATGAAGTTTTAGAACAATCTGTCAATGAAAATTTCGCTTTACCTGATGATAAGATATCGCATCTCTGGTCCACGTTCCCGGAACTTTTGACGTCTATCAGCGGCAATCCCAGGGCATCCAAGCTCAACAAAGTCTTCTCTAGACTGAATCGTTTTCCGGAAAGCTTTATAGGCGGGTCAACGTGAATCGTGATTTTGTTATTCTGAATACAGAGCAGGTACCAAAGAATGCCAGAGTCGCTGCGAAAGCTCAGCCGGAGATTCTCCTGGATCTGTACCGACAAAGCAGTGTCCTGTTGACCAGGAACCCCCATCGAGCAACGCTGGGGATCAAACTCCGCTTAGGGATCAACATGATCATCTGGATAACGGTTCCACAAGCGCTATTCCTCTTCCTCTAGTGTTATTTGGTGGGGTTATTTCGCGATTTTCATGCCCGGTAATTAATATTCTCCCGTTTAGTTTGCGCAAACATGAGAAACGCTGTTAGGTCGGAATCGAAACTGATGGCTATCGAAATGTTAGAGTCACTCGCCTTTGCTGTCAACGACTTCACTCGCACTAATAGGATTGTTCCTTTTATTATCGCCATGACCTCGGATCCCAAGTAATCTCTTTATGTTGTTCCCATACTCAGGAGTAGCTCACTGTGGTTCATAGTGCCTTAGTCAGGGCGGTCTCCATTTCTGTATTGACCAAAGTTCTTCGTCTTGTCAAAGCTCTGTCTTCAGTTGATAAACATATCTGGGCAGAGTAAGAATCCGGTACATGCAACAGAATGCGTTTGTTGATTTTATCCAAGGTATATCTTCCCGTCGCTGGCGCCGTTGCCGTCAGACCCCCACGAAATTGTAAAAATCAGTTTTGCTCAGGTCTGATATCTTGCGCGTTTTCTTTATCAATATCTTACCTGTGAACAGAATATCGCAACGTTGGCTGATACTGCCCGTCGGTTTTTCGACATGGAGTACACTGATGATAGAAACGTACCCATTTTAAAGACGTCCGAAAAGGATTTAGAAGTGATATTTTCATGATCAATTTTGCCGAATTTTCTGACAGTAGTCCATCTAGGTGCTGCAGTCAAGCATCTGTCAGCTGGTTGGGGATGCGTTAACGGCAAGTAGCAGCTGCGTGAAGATCGCAATCTTATCCGACATTGCCAGGCTTGGCATTTTTTTCGGCAAGGATCGGTGCAATAATTGGCTATTACCGATGCTTATCTCCGTTCTCAACGATCGAGATTGGCAACTAAGGGCTGGTAAGTTTCACATAACGTTGAGCATGGTGGTCTTTCTCACGATCCTTTGATTTAGCTTTTTTCTGTAATGCCATCGGAATTTCAATTTACGTGGGGACAGTAGCTTTCCAAAATTTTTTGCTTCCCTGTATCGAGCAAGCCTTATTCGATGTAGAAGAAACCGTAGTTATACGCGCTTTGGAAGCGTTAATCGCTCAAGTAGAAATCGGTATGGAAAAATTCGCGGCGTGTCAATTTCTCTAGGTTCAAAGCTGTTCATATTAGGGTTGTTCGAGCAAAAAGTTCTTATCAACGTGGCAAGCCGGGTTATTCCACTACTTTGTCATCCGTCTACTTGGATAAGGCTAACATCCCTTAATTTTATCTGCGGCGTCATTCGACATTTAGGCCCGGTTAAGTTTTATTGCTTTCTGGGCCCGTATTTCCCACCCTTTCTTCATCCCCAATCTGAGATTTTTCTTTATTCGAAGTAAGTCCGAGTATTTTGGTCTCAACAATGTTGATGAATTTTGTAGAGTCGCTTTGATGCGCTGTTTGCGTCCACCGCTTAGCCGAACCGCTTTCATTTCCCGCGTATCCGTTGATGACCCAAATGAGCGACATGTTCTTGACGCGATGATGCCTTATCTAAATGGGGTCAACGCAGCCTTACAGCAAAGGATACAGAGCAAGCAAGCGAATCATGACAAGACCGAGGTATCTCATGGTCGGCCCAATGGTTATCATCGTCTGATAAGTTTTTTTCCAGGCAGAGTTGCTCGAAAAATATGTACAGCTTCCCGAATCCAGCCACCTTTATTCGATTGCCTTTGAACATACCGTTCCCGATGTATATAGGCAGGTGTGATAATTTGCTGCAAATTTCTTTCTCATCATTTACCTCCGTAATCACAATTAGGCAATCGTAGTTGAAGTTCGCGCCCTTGAGACGAGCTCCTCGTGTCATCTCGCATCTGAATTGAACAATATGCAGGGAAAATCCAGGCAAAAAGAGATACCAGGTGCGATTTATTCTACACCACTATTTGAGCTGCAGAACTTAATTGCTTGCAAAGCTGCAGGAGAAAATGAAATTCCCTCTTGCTCGTCAATTGGTCAGCACAAGTTTCCACGATTGATTGACGTATTTCAGGTATGTTTTATATTGCCCATACCACGACGTCTTCGTTAACCTCGACCTTGTAGAAGCGGTTAGTGCTGAGGTCGGAGATCAAATACGGTTCCCAAGGTTGTACTCGTCATTCTAGTAAAACAGCGCCGCCCGGTATCTGCCCTTCTTTAGGTATCGCTTTTCTATTACTCTACCGGTTTACTGACCACAATCCTAATGGAAAAGGTGTCCCGCTTGACCTTGTTGATCTCGGTGTTTGCCATGCTCAGTCATTATCTGCGTCTTGGGTCTATGGGAACAGTAGCCCGCCCTATGATCGTCGCATGAGCCAACATCCTCATGCGTGGAGACCGCAAGGAGTGCTTGTGACTGATCTTAAAGAGCATCGCTCAGCGGTAACTCAGGTATTTTTTTCGATGCCAATAAGTATTACCGAACTCGTTACCAAGCGCAACATGGTAGATGAGCGTCTCGCGAGATAATCAATTCGTTTGCAGTGCTAGCCTAGACGGCTCAATCCGAATATGGGACTGTCATCGACTAGAGAAATCTGTTTCGGCGTCGTCTCAGTTGGTCCACAATGTCGATGGTGGCGTCACCTCGTTAACGGTTTGTGACGCATCTCATTCCGTTGCGTTTGGGACCGCGACCGGTAGCGTTATTTGCCAATTACGTGTACCGACTTTGTTTGATAATATATTTATAGGCGTTGTTGAGGTCTTTCGTATCGAATGCACTGTACGAAAAGACGGCTCTGCTGACCGGTACGTCGGTGCCACGTCGTTACTGAAACAAGAATCCAACAATGGCCCCATCGCTTCGGTATTCTATTGGTGACTACGTGTTTGCCTTTTGACACCAGTAATTTAGATACAACATGCGAACAAGTTGTCAGAATCAATGCTTGTTTACGCCACTGAAAATGGCCGGATCGTGGGCCGGGATCTCAGGTACCCGTTCCTTGTGTTATCTCCTTCATTCGGTGACTTTTGTTTGTCGGTTTGATCAGATCACGTCAGGAGGCTTTCTCAATGAGCATTCCAATTCATCATGGACTTTTGAGTCACATGCAAATTGGGCCATCAATTTATTCAATTGTTACCGGTTCTGTTCGTGGATATGTTTCAATTGTAGGATGTCGTATTTGTTTTCTGTTCCCAATCTTAGACTTAACCGGTTCCACTGGCTCACTATCAGTTTGACGCCCGGTTTCACGTGGCCGTATCGTCTTGGCGCCATTCCTCACATTCGCCTATATCATGTTTACGTGCTTGCCCTGTCACCAGCGTTGTTGCTCCTAGTAGCAAACTTCGGCATCCGGAAGAAGGCCCGCTAGCGTTTATTGGAACATTCGGAGATAATACGGTCACTGCTTTCGACCTTCTCACTGGGGATTCAAGAGCTTGTTTTCTTACAGAAGAAAACAGTAATTTCTAGGCAATTTGAGCTGCTTGCTGATATCTGACGTCTTGTTTTGTGTTTTCCTTAGCCAATTTGCCTTATCTCGAAGCGGATCGTAAAGATTACGTCAACATTGCAGAAGAGATAGCCACATGGCCTCCAAAACCGTTAGGTAATCAGGGAATATCAAGCGTTCTTCACTGCCCTGGATCTTGGGTCATCACCTCGTCTTGGAACCAGCAAATAATGTTCTGGGATTTATCGGAGCCGCGTGCTTCCTATTTCATTTCAGATGGAGGTGGAAGTAGGGCTACAGGCTCATACACGGGCCGGCTTGAACATGATGTTGCAGTATTTCAGGTTGTTTCGTTTTTTTTTTGAATTTGCCCCATCTGGCCATTGCACTAAGTTGAATGTCTAGGATTGCAGCGAAAATATTCCATGTAGTGAAGATTTGTTGAGGCCACGACGCCGCGGTCCCGTCTCCGCGGATACATCCCATTCCGATATCATTACACATATGGTCGCCTTGCAGCTTCCTCAGAAAATGCTGGTACGTCATTGCCACGATTTGGGTTGTGGCAGAGTATGAGCCGCTTTGTTTTTTTCAGTTAACAAGTAGCCGTGACGGGAGAATAAAAGTATGGATTTGACAGAAATTTATTATTTCATTATTTATCTACAATACAAAATTTATCATATTGAGTCTATGAGTGTTATAACGTTGTTTTGGTTTCACACAAATGATATTATTCGAAGATATTTTAAACTTAATCGCTTCAGGCGTTTGAATGAGAGTCTTCAGATTCTTGTTTGCTATTTTCTGAATCCACGTCTTGATGAACGTTGATTTGCGCCCATGAAATCGGGACCTGCTTATAAGCATGGAGATAGGAACGCTGCGTTTCCGCGCGAAGCAGCGTATCGACTTTTTTCCTCATATATATTCCACTTAAGTTCCGGCGAGTTATCATTCCGGCAATCTGCATGGAATCAGCAACATGAGAGGAATTCAAACTGGACTTACTTGATTTTGTCTGTTAACGACCCTAAAAAACGAGAGTCAGCCTAACCGCCATGAAAAAGGCAAAATACCGACCATAGATGGCGAAGGCCCATTGTCCGAAATAGGTCAAAGGCGTGCACAACGGGAGAATTCTCTTGTACAGCGTAGGGAGAGGGATTCATATATGGCTGATATCAGCGATTAATTGCGATAGAAACCGACAATACGAAATTCGTTACAGTTAAATTTATCCATAAATCGAGCTCATCCCCTACTAATTTTACTTGTTCAATATTTGGATATCTGTACTTCAATAATGAATCGAAAATCAATGATTAAAAACAATTATGGCACCGGCCTTGGATAGGAATTTTCAAAATGTAAGAAGTCCAGTCTGTGAGGGGTGGCGTGCGTAGGCCGAAGACGGTGAAAGTCGCGGTTGATTAGAATGATGATTAGATAGCTTCTTGATATTGATCCTCGATAGTCGACTCTAATATCAAGTTTGAGGTAGAACACTATAATTGAAATGGGTTTACGAGTTAGGCGTGTCAGACTCCACCACAGGATAACAATTGTGCGGGTGCTCAAACACGATCCGAAAAACATCGCGAACTCGACAAATCTCAGAAACAGTAACGAGCTCGGGCTCCATAACGTCCTGAAAGTAATAAAGGATAACTAATTTGAAAATATAGGAAATACCTGAGACTTTACCGAGGCTTGAAGGTATTCAGCGACAACAAGAGGCTTGGAAGGAAGATACGACAGATGTTTCAAATGGATGTGGATGTCGTATAGGTTGTCGTTGAAAAAATCTCCGGCCCACTTACTGAACACTAACGCAAGCATAACAGGCAGCCCATATTGAATATTTCCTGTGGCTTCAATCAAAATCACGGTCAACGATATGGTCATTCGAGCCATGCCGCCTAGATTCCGTCATTAGACAACAGAACTCGAATTAAATTCATCAAACCTAAAAACGACGCTGCGCCGATCAAAGCATATATTCCGCTGTTGACATCCCCGAAAATTCCTAGAGAATTGAGATTCTCTCCGACCTGATCGCGTGATGATTAGCAAGTTCAGTGTTGGTCAGATGTGTGCTCGCTCACAATTCTACCAAAGGCGGCTCCAGCAAGAAGATTTGGCACAAATAAACCACTTGGAACTGATATTCCGTATGTCATGCAACTTAAAATATAGGTCACCACCATGAATAAGATCATATTGAACAAACCTAATGTAAACCGTCAGCTGGTAATTGAATTGAGAACTGGAGAGATTGTACCGAAATGCTCCTCTGAGTGGAAAAGAATCTTGACAACAGACTCTGCAGGGCTAAAAAATATAGTTCCAGTCAAGCTGTATTGGCCCTACGAGACGATGTCAACAATATCGAACAAAAATCAGAGAAATGTGATAACGCATCGAACCGGTTGGCAGCTAAATTGAATCCGAGAAGCCCCAGAAGAATCAGCCGCGATACAATCAGGTCGGAATAGCGGGATTGATATTGCAAGCAGAGCCGCGACTGAACTGAACAAAAGCACTTCTAGGAACCGAAGAATCGGGGCCTTCAGTTTCTCGTATCGCCATTTACAAAGCATGCCATTGCAGTGATTAAACCCGGCTCCGAATAGTCCTCCACAAATTCCTGTCCAACCAACAGCCTAAATAAAAACACGATCGCTGTTCATCTCCAACATACCCATAGCTATGAAAATCGGAACTTCTTTCAGCCTGTATATGCATGTGTTGGAAGAGAAGCTGGGAATCAGGCCGAAGGCGAAGGCGGAACCGGCCGGGATACCTTGACCACTGATGCTGAGAACATTCAAAATAAATGCAGAGGATAGTGCAGTGAAAAACGCCCTCAGTGTCAACGATGTGCTCCAAAAAGAAGAACTCTCCTCTAAAAACGAAAACAGGCAATTGTCAGTCGCTGAAATTTGGGCTTTTTGAAGACAGTACCAATTGCAAACAGAACGCCGCCCAATGGAGCACCAAATGCGCACGCCACACCAGCAGCCGTTCCACATGCGATGAAATCCCTCTTCTCACTAAACGAGACCAGGAGCATTAAAAAAGCGAATACCAGTGCAGTCGTCATACCGATCGTTGCGAAAAGGTCGAAAGAGATTCAGCTTGGTATCTAGACCTAACGTTGAAGATTTGCCCTATTCAAGCCAGGTTAACTCGTAGATGAGATATTGGAACGAGAAGATACTTGTGACAGCCCGGCGCCACATATAGCGCCAATATGGATCATGGGCCCTTCACGACCAATGGGCAATCCAGAAGCAACACCAAAAACAATGCCTACAGTGCTATGTTAGCAAAATTTTCCAACTGATTTGAAATTAAAATTCACCGATCGACTTGCTGAATAGAGTCTTCAATCGAACAGCACGTGGAATCTTGACGCCGTTCAAAATGCATTTGATTTCGGGAATACCGCTACCTCCAGCGACAGGTTCATAGAATGCAATGACAGCTGCCGATACCGCTGATAAAAGGGTCGATATGCTGACGTATAGGCCGATGACGACGAAGGTGTTGTCGGAATTGAGCATGGCGCTCTATTTTGGAACATCATTATCGAAAACGTTGTGCACATACGAGAACGATACCTCGATGGTACCGTATTTCCATCGTTCAAGCAAATTGATGGTTTTACCGATTGCGAAGGCGATGATGGCAATGGCCGCAGCGATGACGAATGTGAGAATCCATCGCCATAATTTCTCATTTCGTCGATCCGATAATGATCGATTTCTCGTATATGCGGTCCTAACCTACTCCATATTGGCAAGCGCTGGGTTTGGAATGGTCAAAATGAAACATAACTATATTACCAGGGAGTTGGGTATCTCAAAATCTACACCATTATCAGCTGGATCCAATGAAATTATTTCATATTATACCGAAACTGTCGAACAGATGTGGAGACTGAACTTCAGTTTTGAAATGGCTAACAATGGATCGGAAAACAGGATTGGATCTTCTTGGTGATAGAAGGGGTATTGAGGCTTGATCAGAATTACTGGAAGACATAGTCATTCAACTCAACGATCCCAGATAATAATAACAAGCAAAAGTTATACACAAGATGTCATGCCGCAAACTACACTTATAGGGATCAGTCGGGTGCCGTTACTGCCTACTGGCGGACTGGAGCCCGCCATGGCTCAGGTCTGCTCAAGTTGATTTATGACATGACACCAGGGCTGCATCAACTGTGTAGCGATTCATACTGGGTGAAGTGGGGCTGTTGTGGTACGTACACCCTCTATCATCAACGCTACCTACCAGTATGGTGCCCTGGCAACGCTACCGCAGTTATCATCGCGTACAGTAGCGGTAATGTTGGAGTGGTAATGCACTATGTTACCCCCTGTCATCCACAGCAACGCTACCACAGTTATCATCACGTAGCAGTAATGCACTATGTTACCCCCTGTCATCCACAGCAACGCTACCACAGTTATCATCACGTAGCAGTAATGCACTATGTTACCCCCTGTCATCCACAGCAACGTTAATCACATAGCAGTAATGTTGGACTGTACGAGTGATTATTATCCATATCCACGGTATCGTCGCTCATTATAACGAAATAATGTCGCAATGTGTTGAACTACCCAGGAAGCAGTGCCAAGCATCACCGCCTTTCTCACTTTGACTCTGTTCTTTCCTGCGTGGAACAGGAACCGCTGAACCGGAATCAAACCCAATCTCATAGGAGTACCAGGTAAAGTTGGATTCCGGTAGCCAAGTTGAAATTAATCGTGTTAGGAAGGCTGACCTTCAATATATATACCAATTTTATCAGTTTTTACCAAGCGCTGCTAAGATTGGATTCTCTACGTGAGGATCTGATAGGTGGTAGATTATTTGCTATGACTGTTGGATTAGCGACCGGACCATGCACGGGAATTGTTTCGGATGCGGTGCGATGGTGCCTTGGACTGCCAGCTGCATTGACAGTTGGAGTCTTCGTTGCGCTTGCTGATGTATAAGACTTGACAGCCTTTCCACTATGACTTCTCGAAAGGGATTTAGTATTAGCTGGCTTGGGAAGCGAGCTTGGGCTGAATTGACCCATTGGGCCTGACATTTCATCATCGTCTTCATCCGCTCTTCGGCGTCTGTCAAATAGTTATTAACTATTCGGAACATGCTGTGTTCCCAGTACCTTGTACAACACGAACTATCGTTCGATATTGCGCAATAACAACCACACACTCCCAACAGCAATGTGGTACCGGCAAACGCAGCGATTGCTATCAAAATGACAGGATTTGTCTGTTCAATTGCGTCCAAAATTGTTTTAGGTGAGCTTGGTTGAATTGCGTCACTTGATGATGTCAAACTCTCGTCTTTATACCTGCATAATGCTAAGATCCACCCGTGTCGAGCCCTTCAAGGGCATTTACCTAGAAGACGGAATATATCCACCAGGGAACTCTTTTTGACATGATGATTGTACAATGCGTCCTGTTGCGACCAACGCATACGGCTGAGTTGCTCTTATAGGCAATGATCGAGCGTTCACTTGAACAGTGATTTCCACTCCGGGCTGTATAGATCCAGGTAAAACCACGCGCTCAACCGTGTTCACAGCGTCAAGTGACCCTAACTCATTGGCTATATCAAGGCGATCCTGTCAGAGATGCAACGAATTGTGATGGAGCGACGACATACGATAATATATCGCGCTGGGATTATCACTTGTATTGACTGTGAGGTCCAGATTCTGAACCAGTTGGGTTGTCGCTTGTGATGACGAAGGGTAATCGGTCCAGACGAGGGTAAATCGTGGAGGATATGACGAATACAAATAACTGACACAAAATGTGTAGGAATGGGTCTGTTTAGATTTCAAAGAAGGATCAGAACCATTCACACCCTAACAAGTTCACCCGAATCAGTTCGACTCTCGTCCACAGCAATTATACCGAGCACAATCTTACCCGAGGAGCATAGGTGGTATGCTTGGCGGCATTATCGGCAAAGTTCAAGACTCGATTCAGTTTCAATCGGCCGAAACCTTGGTATTTATCGGGTGCACTGTTATCAGCGATTACTTGTGTATCCAGATAATCTTTGTTGATGTATCTTCTTCTCCTGATTTCGAACGAACCCGATATCGCTAATGCTTTCAGCAAGGCGGCCGACGGATTGATAGCTGCAGACAGATTCTGGACCCCTTTGGCGAGATAGCCTTGCATCAAATATTGCCTAACCAGGTCTACAACCGGTGTCATGTCAGGAACTTGGCCAACCTCCTATCCCTGTGAAACTGCTTACGTAAATGGGATGCAACATGTGGTGCCGCCATTGAAGTCCCTTGATCGATATACAGATCTGAACTTTCCGACCCATTGCAATACCGGCTGGCGCTGACTATTTTCAAACCAGGTGCCACAAGGTCGGGCTTAATCCGGCCATCTTGTGTAGGACCAACGCTGGAGAATTCGGCCTATTGGAACAAGGGTCAACTACCGGTGGAAATAGCAATTGACAACAAAATTTACAAGATCGTCTTCAATACCATTCCCCCATGACTTCACGATACCGCATTGGGACGAGCTGGAAAACGAACTTGCCCCGCAGTAGGTGTCGTCGAACATATTCGACGACGATGAGGTGGCGCCGACGGCGACAACGTTCTTCGAGGTGGCAGGTGGTGTCAAGTTCATTGAGCCGTCCGAGCCTTGGTTCCCGGCGGCAAACACGATCAACATATCTGGGTAGTCCCAGACAAATCTGTCGATATCGCCGCAAGCCAACTGTACAATGCCATGGATTTGGCGATGCCGAGAACAGCAGAGCGATGTGATTTACAGTATATGTGCCCAGCTCAGCCGGATCCTTGGAGCCCCAGCTATTCGAGCTGATCCGCGCCCCAACGCTATACGAATATGGCAGATAGTTCGTGGACAAGGTCACTGGCAGGCCAATCGTATCGCCTTTTTGAATATCGAAGAACGCCACTCTGGCGTCAGATGCAACGCCGTTGAACTTGCTGAGTGATGAAGATCCTAAGACCTTGCCTGCTAGCGTCCCCGATACGTGTGTTCCATGCCCATTATTATCATTTGAGTCCCCAGAAGTCGGTATGATATACTGAGCAATCTTCCTGTGATTTCCTGTCACCGCCTTTGAGCTATTGTAAACGTTGGTGGCTACATAAGCGTAGGGAACATTGTGTTCAGGGTCATGAAAGAAGCAACTTCTCGCATCAATACCAGAATCGCTGACACCGATAATGGAATTTTGCCCAGTGATGCCTGTCATGACACAATCAGTCGTTGAACAGAAATATCGTGAAATATTGGACAATAAATCTCATACCGTGCTTATCGAATAATAACGCATCATTATCTAGGCCGCTGGGTTCATCGTTCTGTATCAACGAGCGCGCCCAATAGTTGTTGAGGCTGAACGTTTCCCGACGATGCACATACATGACCTCGGGGCGTCGAGCCAGCCATTCCGTGACCACTTCGAGATCCGACTCAGTGGCAATCGAAACACCGTTCAACGTGATATTCCATATGCGTATTCGGCTGAGCTGATGAGGTTCTGCACTGAAGCGACAGTGGATTTCCAATTCCGCCAACGCGGTCCATGAGCCTGCCAATGCTTCAAGAGACGACAGCGATGACGTCGAACTAGTTTTGGGTAATTGGATAATCAGTTCAGGTAAATCAGCTTTCGATTCCGAATCCAGTGCAAGAAAGGTTTTGGCGCCAGATGAGCTCTGGTGTTTGAAAGTCGTATCCCATTCCCCTACCCATACAACACCAGGGACGTTTTGAATCGCCTGGACGGTGCTAGGATTGGTGAAGACGACGAATGAATTATGGGGTATGTACTCGTCAAGGCTGTTGTTAATGAGGACCTCCACCGCTGTTCTAGCTTCCTCTGATATGGGCTCGGCAAACTGTACGATGAAATGGTCTTTGTCGTCTGCACTCAAAACAGCGAATGATAGTTTGACGGGGTTGGCGATTGTCGTATCAATAGTTGCCCTAGCCAGAAGCAACATGCGAGAGTTGTCAACGGCGTCACTGAATTCGACCCAGCGATCCGGATTGTAGTACCCATTCCCAGCTCCGGCAGCGAAAAACACTCTGATACTGACACAAACCAAAACTAGGACCAAACGCCCCATATTTTACCGAAAAAATGGGAGTTGTTGCTATAATGGTGCAGCACATAAAGGACTCGAGTACCGCTGAGCGATCCAGAGGTACGATCGTATTGTACGTCGGGGCCAGGGCATATGTATGTACAGAGCATGTGGAGCTGTTTGTATTGATTTCCCAAAACACCCATGTCTGAACTGTGCGGGTGGAGGGCGTGTTGTTCATCAACAGCATCTCGGATTTGCCAAGTTGATCTCAATCCGTAATGGAGGTTTTAGGACGTAGCCCAACTTAGATACGTAATCCACGAAAACGGGACTGCCAAAATGACAGATGAGTAAAAACGAACTGGAAAAGTCAGGATCTGAACCTGACAGATACCCAGATTATATTCCGCCTTGATTTTTTGTGTTCATTTACACAAAGATATGGATAAAATATTACCAGTGGAAATCAGTTCGTCGGAAAGTGATAGGATAATTTGCGCACTTGTCACATCATGGATTTTGGCAAAACGATGCACGGATCCGATTTCCGCTGTTGCAGGTGCGAAGTGTTGCCCGGCGACAATGCCCTGTTCATGTATTTTCCTAGTAAAAACAATTCTAGAAAAACGCCCTTCTCTAATTCGCAAAAGGAACAGAAAGAGACGAATCGAAACGTTTAAACAGGTACGGATCATAAAGAGCGGATATCGGGTGTAGGACGGGTAACGGGTGTAGGACAGGACGGGTAACGGGTGTAGGATAGGACGGGTAACGGGTG